>JAPMLY010001930.1:0-71747 GCA_026401115.1 Tetraselmis chui | reverse complement strand
ACGCACACACACACACACACACACACACACACACACACACACACTCTCTCTCTCTCTCTCTCCCTCTCTCTCCCCCCCCCCCCCCCCCCCCCCTCGGCCTCCTCCCCGACCCCCAACTTCGGACCCTAGACAGAATCATCTGCCGCACTCATAGGTCGGCGGCCCTCTCCGTCACCATCCTCCCACGCACGGCCCTACATCGTCCGGTTTCTGAACTCGGTTTTGGCCTACCCTCGCATAAAGACACAGCCGTGGAACTTACCGTCTACCATCTACACAGAATGCTTAACATGCAAGGTTACAAAGGTACCATAGTCACGCATACATCGTCATCTCACAGTACAAGCGTTGGCAGGTGGAGGCTATTATGAATAAAGATGATCGCCCCCTGCCCTCCGTAGCCTTGCGCGAATTGAGAGGGATGCGAACACTAACCTCCACGGACATCCGGCCCTTGACCTCACGAACCAAATCGCCACCGAAACTCGGCAACACTTTCAAACGTAGGACAACAGAATCAGTGCCGCCTATCATAATCAAACTACCCCATCACTGACCCACTCCATTATCAACGGGCGCGAAACCACCTTAAAACCCTGATACATGCACCACTTATTACTGCCTTTTCGGAGCTTCAAAGAAGCGCAACTCTACGAGTGCAAACGAGTCGAAATGTCGTAGCTAGCTTCATGGCGGCTACTTGTGCGGGATGGTCTCTTATCGGAAGCGCTCAAGACGTGCATGTCAAGATATTCCGCGTTTAATTCATAAAGTAATTGTCTGACTTGGAGATAGTTGTGACATGTACCGGTTGTCGGTCGCACCTAACGTGGTCGGACTTTATACCGGTCGGTGGGGGACTGTATACCCAGGTGGCGTCCGCCGCTGCTTGGGCGCCTAGGCCGGTGCGGTTAAGCGCAGTTGCAGCCTGAGGGCCGGTTGCTTGGGGGGGACTTCGCCATCCTCCGGGGTGGGGGTGGATAGTCGGCTGTCTCGGGGCCGTCAAATCGCTGCCATTTAGGGCTTATAATCAGGTTTGTGCATGTACAATGAAGTCCTACACCTTCCCTGTAGAAACCCGTATTCGCACATGCAACCGCTATCCGTGGGCTCGTGTTATTGCAGATATTGACTTGAGTCGCAGTTATCGAGGGTGGAAGGGGGGTGTGGGGGCGCGAGGAGGAGGGACGGGCGGAGCGGGGGAGATATCCATTCCTTTGTATATGCAGACACATGCGAAGCACGTGGAATTGTCGTTTTTTAAGAGCTTAGCTGCGGAGTAAATTGTGTTTTATCCCCAAAGTCGTCCAAGTCGCGGGACAGTAATATCAGTGCATGCTACTTCACGGCGCTTTTTCGGCGCTTTATGTTGTCGGCGCTTTATGGAATCATGTTTCCTTAGCGGCAACGGCAGCATATGGCATCATATGATCATGACATACTCGCCTTAGTTCTGACCCGTCACAATCTATTGCCACGGTCTGAAACGGACCAACGACCATAATAGAAGTGTCAAAGCCATGCGTGAGCTGCAGCGTAATTTTGCTTCATGTAGACGAAAGTACGGGTAATGCCAATATTGAATGCTGCCAAGTGTTTAGGTATCGGGGTCTGAGCAGGGCTCCATATTCACCGCATAGCCTCATTTCGCGTTGAACTATGAAAAGGACAGCACATTCATGCTGCCCCACATGGAAGTGCCTGCTCCGCTTGTGCACTACGATTGGTATTCCACAATACGGACAAACAATGTGATAGTGTGGAGCCTCAACGTCACTTTCTAAAGTCTTGCGGATCGAATTACAGACACCGGGATTGAAAATCCGCTAAGTAACATAATACGCAGGATCAGCTGCAAGCGCCGCCACGATGACGCATAAGCACAGGTCACGTACAGCATAGGTGGGGATATGGATGTGCAAAAACTCACGTTTTTCCGCGGGGTGTGACACGGGTACGTTGGCCCGTCGGGTATGCGACGACGTCGGTGCGGTGGTGCCTCGTCGAGCGATGCAATCCTTACCATAGATAGTATCTGACATGCGTAAATGCGCCGACTGAATGAATGACTAGAATAAAGATCGAATGCGCCACGACATGAAAACCGCCAGCATGAGGATCAAACAAAACAGACGCCTTCCCTCTGAGGAAGACTTATTAAAATAGCATTCGACGTTAAGCTAAATACGGCTGAAGACCAGTCGGCCCCGCATACAATGGCGGGGCTCGCAATACATCTGTCCTAGATAAACACAAACACTGGCCAGACACAATGCGCTGCCAGTATGCCAGCATCAGGCGACGAGCTGATGGCAGATTGCCGACAGCAAGCTAATAGTGACATTGAACACGAGTGCACAAGCGGGCACGGCCTATTCGATGGCGATGTCCTTCACCATCACAAACACACCGCCGTTGGCATCACGAGACACGCGCAAGTTGGTGTCGAGGTAGGTGATGAGCAGGTAGGAGGGCACCTCAAACTCCAGCTCTGGCGCCACCACATTGGCCACCGTGCGACTTGCTGTTTTGAGCGCCCTGTTCACAGGGCTCATCAACTGTTGCACCCGACGCAGATCTACCTTCTGGCCCAACACACTCACTTCGCTCGGCACCTGCAGCACATAAGGGGCAGCCGCCGTCAATCATATGCGTAATTCACAATGTGTATCAAAGAGAGTGGGAAAGGCACGCCGCTGCGCTGCTCGATTCTTGCTGTGGCGTAAGTCTGGCGCTCACCTCGAGCTCCGCAAATAGCTGAGGCGTCGTGATACGTGTGTTGACCTTCCCCCGATGAAATTGCACCTTCAGCTGCCGCGGCGTGCGTACCTGGACATCAACAACCCGCCACTCACCTCAGTCACCCGTTCGAAAGCAGCACCCACGAGGGGAGGTAAAGGCAATATAGGGAAGGGGGAAGGGAGGTGAGGGGAAGGGGCATGAGACGGGGGATTGGGAAGAGGTGGGGCTTACCTCGAAGCCGGCATGGGCGGATAGGGACAGCATGAAGGGGACTGCCACCTCCACTTTGTTCTCCACCGTCAGATTCGTCCCGTCTACGATCTGAGTGATGTCACCCACGTTCACGAGCGGCATGCTGCGGAAGGCGTTAAGCACCGCCAGCGCCTGCGCGTTGGTTGTGTACACCAGCTTCCAGCGCCCGTCCAGCAGCTGCATCGCCTGAGCGAGGACAAAGACAGCCTCACCAGAATCAGTATCAACTCATGTTGAGGCGGATTGCAAAAGAACAGGGCGCAGGGATGTGTGCGACGAAGGCAGAGGCCGAGTGCAAGAGCGAGAGAGAGAGAGAGAGAGAGAGAGAGAGAGAGAGAGAGAGAGAGAGAGAGAGAGAGAGAGAGAGAGAGAGAGAGAGAGAGAGAGAGAGAGAGAGAGAGAGGGAGAGGGAGAAATAGCGGCGGGTGGACCTCCGAAGGCGATGGCGCTGCGGCGTGAGTCGATTCCAGCATTGACAGCAGCTCCTCCACCGTCGCACGAGCCTCCATAGACGCGTCCAACCCGCGACCCACGCCGTACACAGCGTCCAGTAGGGAAATTTTGGTGGCGTAGGAGCTTGGCTCTTTACGGGTCGCCCCATTAGAGGCGCCCTTTGACTTTGCGGCCACCGGACTGCCGCCGTCGCCGTTGCGTTTCACCGCGGGCGGCCCTTCCACTGGGCCCTACAACACACCATCCTGACGAGTGAGACGGGAGGGACTCGAACTGCATTGGTCAGGGGGGGAGGGGGGTGCTGAGGGGTGGTGCGAGCACACCTCCGGGTCGGCGTCCCCCAATGAGCCTGCCGACACATGCACCTGCTTCCGCGCCTCAGCCGCCCACGTGTGTGCTTGCACAAAGGCTGAGCCAGTGAGCTTTTTTCCCTCTGGCAGTTTCAACGGCTCGGAGGTTTGAGCTGGAAGGTACTTCGGCGTTTCCAATGCCTAGTTGAGGGGGGCAGACAAGCAGGCACAATACACGACTCAACAGTAGGTTTTGTATAGTCCGATGAATCTTCTCTCAGCTCCATTGCCGCCGTAGAGAGCGAGAATGGCAATGCAAATCAACCGGTGCACCGTTGGTGAGTACTGGCGACACTGTAGGGTGGTAGAAGCACAATAAGAGACACTCGAATTGTGGGGAGAAGAGGAAGGGTGCGGGGGGAGGGGGGTCATTCAAAGGAACAAGTCGGGAAGCCAGGTACCTTGATGAGATGGTCCAGCTTCTCTTGCAGCTTCTCCTGGCGCTCACCAACGCTCATGTCGGCGACTAACGCCGGCCACAAACGTCCAAAGTGTGAGATACAGAAGACAGTTAGAAACTCGAGAATCTCAATGAAACGGAATCAGCGTCCATATCTTGAAAAAGTGGAAAATAAGGGATCGTATGGGTAATATGAGAAAATGAGTCGATGTAACTGAGAGAAAAGGCTAAGTGCAATTTAGAGGTAAGGCAGGTGTGTGGGGGGGGGGGGGTGTCAAGTGAGGGGGGAGGATAGCCTTCTCCAGCCATTCTGCGTGCGAACCTGGCTTTGGGGTCTCCAAGTACTTGGGTGTCCCGACGGTGTCCTTCACCAAACTCTCGATCGTAGTCTGATCGGTGGCCGTTTCATGACTACCAATCCACTTCTTGGCCGGCCACACACCCACTGCCACTCTCCCCCCAACCACTTCATCGATCTCCTTCGCTACCTCGAGACCCGCCCCCTTCGCCACCTCACCTGCCTCATACACCACATCTCCCACCGCTGTAGACCCTCCCTTATATGCCTCCTCCACCGCCTCCCTTGCCTCATTTCTTTTCTCCTCAGCTTCCTTCACCACCTCACCTCCCCCCTCCACCATATCGCCCACCGCTGTAGCCCCTCTCTGATACACCTCCTCCACCGCCTCCATTGCCTCATCTATTCTCCCCTCCACTACCTTTTGCATTTCCGCTGCCTCCTGTTGCGCTGCCTCAACCCCTCCCTCCACCACCTGCCCCATGTCATCACCCACGTTCTGTAACGCCTCTCCCATCTTCCCGGCTTCCTTCTCCACCGCCCCAGTCACCCCCTCCACCGCGTCACCCACATCATCACCCAGTGCCCCCACCTCCCCAACCCGACTCCTCGCGCCCTCTTCAACGCCTCCCGCCATATCCTTCGCAGTTGCTATCGCCTCATCGATGGCTTCTCTCACCGCAGGGATGCCAATCGCCGACAGGTCCTCATCCACGGACGCCGCCTCTTCCACCGCCTTGACACCCGCCGACATGATCGCCCTCTCCATCGCAGTGATAGCTCCCATCATGCGCTCCCTTGCCTGCCTCACCCTCGCATCCAGCTCCCTCTTTGCCTCCTCGGCGGAATTCTCACCCGAGGCAGCTGCGGCGGCTGCGCTCCAAAGCACAGCCTCCAACTCGCGCGAGGCGGCCTTGGCAGTGGCGCGCAGGGAAGCCACCTCCACGATGTGCTCGTCCGTGCTGTTGAACTGCACACCAAAACCCACCACGAAGGCATCGACGACACGCGCAGTGGAGAGAATAGACAAAATTGGAAGGGGAGGAACAGGCTCAGAAGTTGGAAGGCACAATAGGCAGGATCGGGAATAACAGTCACCTTTCTGGTGAGATCAGCGGCCCACAGCATGTCTTCCATCGACAGCTTGGTCTCCTGCAAGGGACAGGGCGGAAAACTTCAAAGATAATCGATTGGAGGGTAAATAAAGTTGTGCTTAAGTAGATGGGTATACGCACACGTGCAATTAGGCGGTATGAGTTGGCAGGTTCACAGGTTGTGCGGAGCGTCACCTGGCCCGCGCGCAGCTGATCCAGCTGGTCCAGCTTCACGAGGTTGGTAGAGACCACATCAGTGGATTCTTCAACATCCACTACAGTGCTCGCGAGAGCGGCTGCCCAGACTGCGTCCTCGGGTGTGATGGTGCAGGTGGGGCCGACAAGGGCAGTAGTAGCCTCCACCCCTCCCCCCACCTCCTCTTTCAGGGCATACTTATCCACTGCCTCCATCTCCTTGAACCCTTCCTTCTCCCCTGCACTCGCCTCTTCCTTCACTGGCTTCTCCTCCACTTCTCCCACCTCCTCCTCAGCAGGCCCTCGCTCCGCTGTCACCACGTCCTTATTTACGGGATCCCTCTCCATTCCCCCTGCCTTCACAGCCTCTGCCTCCACTGCCCCCACCTCCTCCATCACCGGCTCCCTCTCCATTTCCTTGACCTCCTCCTTCACATGCTCCCCCTCCGCTGCCCTCATCGCCTGCACCACCTCCACAGGCACTGCTCCATTGGACGCCATCACCGCTGGGTCTGGAGGCCCAGGAAGTTCCTCCGCTGCCGCCCCTTTCTCCTGTTTCTTGACACCAACATCCACCTACGCATTCATACCAACACGCCCTGAGCAGCTTTGCAGGTAACTAGTTCGGGAAGGCGACGTGCGAAACTCTTGCTTTGAACTACTCCTAACCACTCAGCTTCAGCAGTCACTTGCAGCCCATCCCGTAGCATACCACCCTCACCGTATCGCTCTCCTTAGTCTCCGTCTCAGCAGTCAGTGGTGCCGGCGCCCCAGCAGCACTCGCTTCCTCTTCTTGGTTATCATCATCGTCCAGCTTGGCACCCTCCACCTCTTCCTTCTTTGCCGAGGCGGCCAGTACCTCCTCTGCGGCCGTCTCCTTCTACGTATGTCGATTACGACGGGAGGGCACTCGGTGTCAAAAGCTGGCCGGGTGCCCCAGGACCCTCTGCTAAGGCACAACACAAGCGTGGCGTACCCTTTGGAAGAAAGGAATGTTGGAGACTGCGTCTTTACTGCGAGACAGTGCATTGCTGAGCGCTGAGCCCAATCCCACGCCGCTCGTCTCCTTTCCCTTCTCCACAGCTTTCTCTGATGACCCCTCACGGTCCGCGACCACCTCACCTGCCTCCCCCTCGCCCTCACCCTTACCCCCCTTAGACCCCTTCACCCCTTCCTCGTCCGTCAAAGTCCCCTCAGCAGAGGTGGCGACCTCTTTCTGCACACCCTCGACAAACGCCTCTGGGACACCCTTCACAACCTCTGCAGCCTCCACCGCCACCCCTGCTGCTCCCTCCGCCGCACCCTCCACCGCACCCTCTACCTCCTTCCCGATCCCCACCAGCTTGCCGTTCTCCTCCTCCCCTTTCCCTTCCCTCCCCTCAGTGCTCTGCGTTCCGGCCTCATCAGCCTCACCAGCACTCCCCACAGTCTTGCCCTGCTCAATCGCGTTGTCGACTTGGGCCCCCTCGGGATGGGAGGATGCATCCGCTGGCGTGCCGAGGCGCTGCCACAGCAACATCACAAACAGTCAGAGCTGAAGCCGGTGATGTGCAACATCTTGCGCATGGGGCAAAAGGCAGTCCCCGTTTCTGCGGTTCACACCTGTTGGATGTAACGACCCACACCTGCCAGCACGAAGAGGGCGCCAGCTCCCTGCGAGGCAGCAGACAATGGTAAGGCGTGCAGTCGGTTTAGCTGTTGCCATTGGATATGCCATCCCAAATCGAAAGACCAACGACGTTCGACGAGGGAATGAGGTAAGGGATGTAGTGCATCATGCCAAGCACAGGATGTTGGACAGGAACACACCAGAGCAACCATGCCAAGGGAAGGGCTGCTTGAAGGAGGCACGTCAGATGTAAAGCTGTCGCTGACACTGACCACAGTCTCCGCAACAGGTTTGCTGCAATTCAGGGCCGGCAGGAAGTGATCAGACGCAACCATACAAAGCGATAAACACTGCACGTGACTGTCCGGATAGAGCGTCACTCAGGCACTCACAGATGTATGCCAATAAGCCTGGACATGCATGTGTGAGCCCATGCGAGAATGTGCGGGATGAATGGGAGTTGTGAGTGTGAGGGTGGGATTGAAGAGAGAGGGTGCGACGAGCCTCGGGACTTCAAGTTTCTGTCCAACAAATATAATGTCAGCGCCCCTTAGCACTTTCCCGCTGGCACCCTTGATATCCTTTCTGGACCCACCCAGGGTCTCCATATTCGCCTCCTGCGATGGGAACACACGCACGGAGAGGGCGGTCAGGATAGATGGACACGTCGGTGTTGAGTGCGGGGTGAGGGGCGAGGGAGTGAGAGGGTCTCGCAGAGGACGACGTAGCGACAAGAGAAGACCGATGGGAGGCGGAGGGGTGCTGAACACATGCAGTTTAGCGCGGTATGAACCAGAGAGGGTGGTGAAGCTGCCAAGCTTCCCGAAACACAGGCGGTGCAACGGTAGTTCTGGACGGCTGTGTATTGTTTTCTTTGGGGTATGGCGATCCGCGGTTAGGTGCGGGCGGGAATAGTCTGACTCCCGCTGCGCGAGAAAGAAAGTTGCAGCGAAACAGGGTTGCGCACCCTGAGCTCTCGCAGGGAAATGCCATGGATGGTTGCAATCTCGGACAGAGTCTCGCCTTCCTGTGTGCATGACACAAGGGGTTAACATAACTCGAACGAAGGTACCGTAACTTCGACTCGTTGAAACCCGTACTTGGCATGTGAACTACCGCGCTTTGCTTGACATCGAGAGCAGCCCATGCAGGACGGGCGAGACGCCATCAGGGCAACGCCATGATTACCTTCACAATATGGACGCTGTTTGGAGCAGCTGCAGCAACGATGCGCGTAGCTCTGTGGCTGGGTCGGCCTCGTTGGGAAGGGGGCACTCGACAGCCGTGGCGGAGCGTCGTCGAAGAGCGAAGCAACCAGCGAGGGCTCGACCGCGTCATCGCCATCGCTTGCTGCGACACCAGGACCGCCATGTGCGCAATGTGTATAAGCTCAAAACACGGGAAATGCCTTCCAAGGCCGACAATATATGGCTTGGCAGTTTTTACTACAGATACGCCGGCGGTTAGAGGGACTAGTCCCGACACACGGTGACAGAAGCGCGGGAGTCGCCTTCGTCCCTCTGTTTTTGTGATACTCGAGACGGTGCCGGGTTGAGCGAGTGTCACCGAAGCACGAGCTTGGCACACAACACAGGCCCAGCCGTCCAAGTCGCCACGGTAACAATGAAGTGAGGAGCACAGTCCAATAATATACGAGCACGCCCTGTCTTCAGTGCCTAGACCTCTTCAGCAGTTGGTTCGGCGCGCCTGAGCAGAACACATCCAGCCATCACTGTTCAACCGCACTGCTCTTTGTAATCCGCCATCGTCGTTTACGCCATTTAATAACGATCCTCCGTAACTCACGATATATTGATGTTCCTCGGGCTTAGGTTTTTTCCTCTTTTCTTCTTTTCGCTTCGTGGCCTCCACTGCTTTTTCTTATAAAACATTTTAAAAATTAATCTGTGGGTACGGGTATTTTACATTAATAGCCGCCTGCTGCTGGTGCGATCGTCAATACAGGTACTGCCGTACTGGCACAAGTAACGCAATTTTATTGGAAGCTTCTACTGGTAGTTGGTGAAACTCCAACACTACCTCCAACAGGTACCCGTACTGTCCTCGTGTGGGGTTTGCGCAGTACGGTACAGTTTTCGCACAATGGTACGTAATGCATTCACAAATACCCGGGAGCATCATCGATGATGAGTTTGAGGTTTGTCTGCGGAGTTGTATAGACAGAAGAATCCCGACTTGCATCCTATTCTATTATCCCGTTGGTTGAGATGATATATTCACGGGACTCCACTGTGTATTATTTCGAACCATTAAATGATGCTTCGCTCTAGTACGGCACGCCGGCACGGTTCAGTCTCGTACGGGTGTCCGACAAGGAGATCCTCTTGGCATGCTGTTATTCAACTTGGCGATCAGCAAACCCTGTGGAATATTGGGGAACGGTGCAAGGATTCATCGGCGATCCAAGCATTCTCTGGCGATGGCAAGTATTTTATCAAAACGCCTTTTTGTCTCGACTGCGATTGCGGTGGCTATGAGTAATCGGGGAAATTCTGCTCGAGGGTCAACCAATCAAGTCTTCGTGAATGGTACCCCCGGATACGGCCCTTGAACTTGTTGAGGTGATACGGGCGAAGGTCCCCGTTATTACGGGTACTAATATCCTAGGAGCCCCTTTGGCGATGGACTTCTCGATGGCATATGGCCCTACGGCATCTCACACTGCGAACTATGTTCATTCTTGGCTGCAAGACACCGTGGAGGCTCATCAACTCCTCTTGGACAAGATCGTTTGCTTTGATGTGTCGGACTTCGGAGGGGCACATGCAGCTTTTCGTTGGATGACCGCATGTGCGGTACGCCGCTATGGGTTCTTGCTGCGCACCCTCCCCCCTGACATCTGCCGACTATACCTTGGTGCTGCATATAGGGTTGTTCGTACTGCAGTTTTCGGAATCTTGGGCGTTTCCCATGACGTACAAACGCTCGATAAAGTGAATTGTGCTAAGTGCAAGCTTTCCCTCCCCGCGGAGTTTAGGGGGCTTAATGTACCGTCCCTCGAGCTCGACGCTAAACTTGCTCACTATGCTTCATTCATTGCGACCCTCGCCAACTTGATTAGTGATTACGAGTCCGAGTCGCTAGGTTCTATGTTGGGTCTTATCCGGCATGAACTACTGAATGTTGCTACTACTTTACCGTAGGCAGTCCAATTGCGCAATTCGTAGGATACGATCTCCAATATGGGTGGGTTTTCGGAATTGGATCTCGTGGTGTTGACTAACACACTAAATCAAGACATTTCCGATTATGTTGCGGCCGATGTCGAGTTGGTGGTATCTCCGGTTAAGAATGCGGTGGCGCTTGCTACCCAATTGACTTGCCTACAACTTTGGATTCCCGACGCTCTCACTCGCTCGGGTGATTCCGGGGGCCACATTCAACGGGGAACTCCGCGGATTCTTCGTGCCCGGGCCTACCTTGACATGTTGGCGTTTTGCAGACCTTCCCCACCGTACTATATGAGGGTGATTTGGGGTACGGGTCGCCGGGATTGGGCTCTCTTTTTCGCTTCACATGAGTCCGGTTTCAAGGTTCCATCCGATTGTTATACGATGGCAGCGCACCGGGTGCTTGGCCTCACTACGGAGCGCGCCTCTCATGGTCGGAAGTCCCCTCGGTGCAATGAGGCTCCCTCACAGTTTCGTGGGTTTGCCGCATCCCTAAGCCCGAGACCGAGGAAGGCGAAATCCTACCTCCCAAGCCCGTCCCCTACACCCAAGCTGCCCTCCACCGTACATGTCTCGCCACCGAACTAGTTGCCGACAACACATGGGCCTCAAGCGGACTACCGTCTCAAAAGAAAACAATACCCATTAGGCATCACCACATCACGGACCGCCACAAGATTGTATTCGCTACCGTCTCCGTGAACGGGCACGGCTCAAGCCTCTTAAGGGGCTTGTCTAGACTCAACACCTCCGTGGATCGCTCTACCTACCTCGCAGAAGTTGCAGACAAATTCCTCCGCCTACAACTCCCAAATAGAGCAAGACACTCCGACAACCCGACAAACAGCTCCACTTCCCCACATGCCACCGCTGAGGGCGACGACGCGGATCAGCCCCGCGACACACACCCGGGGAACAATTACGCGGACGACCAACCTATAGACATGGAGGAGGACCCGGCAGTGACTGAGGATCGGAAACCTCACCCCAAGAATCACATCACCGACACGACCCAATGGCCGCATGTGCGCTCCTTTAAGCGCCGTCTCCTAGAGCCCCAGCCGACTCACATGATGCAAAAGCCTACGACCATCGGGTATTCTCAGCACGGCTCGCCCTCCGCACGGCCTCTCTCAGCCGCTCCTGCCAGCAACTCGCAGAGGAGTACGCAATGAAATGAAATGAAATGAAATTGTTTACAACAATACCAGTAAAAACCGGCTGCTGTCCTTGGGCCCCCCCTTATGCTACGCCTAACTGGACTTAGAAGCGTGAGGTAGACCGTGAACCACTAATCCCAACCTCTCCAATGGCAGTGACGATACCGTCTAAAACATACACATATACAAGTACTGTCTCCATACACGTATGAAATATAAAACGTCGCTAGTCTCCACGATACGCGGCCTGCTCCAGCCGCTGCGGGGTCGTTGAACAGCAACGTTGTTCAGCTTGAGCTGGTCGAGGCGAACCTGCCTGACCTCGGCTCTTGTGCGACTCCGGTCGTGCCGGAGCTAGGGGAAAAGGCAGATGAAAAACCCCCTCGCATAGGTCGTCGTCGGTCCCGACTCGATCCGTGCTCAACCCCGCCCGAGGTATTAGCTGCTCCTCCCGACGCAGCTCGCCACCTAGCCGAGTCTTCTCTCATCCTTCGGGCGCTGAGAAGAGAAAATAACTAGGCTGCAGACGGTGTCCGGCTGGCTCTCCTGCCCCCGACCCAGATTTTCTCCAGTCCCTTGTCCTTTTCCCGTCTGTTTCCAACACCTATTTGATCGCGTTGTGGCCGTCCGTACCCTCCCCCGGTGGTTTACGTTGTTAGGGGGCCGCCTTTACTAGCAGTGTGCCGTTACGATAACCCTAGGCACACTGCATGAGGCAGCCCATCGATAACCGGGTACCGACTAGGGAAAGGGTTGGAAGAGCACAAGGATCGAGTCGCCGGTCCTCAAAAGATGGTGGGTACGGGAAATTTTTTCCAAAAACCCCCCGTACCGGGCTTTTCCGGCGGCGGGCGATCCTAGTGACCGCCGCCGCCAGACCGTGCCGCTCCTCCGGCTGCGACCCACCTCCGTCATGCGTAGCATCAGGCCTCGCCCCCAGGGGACACCTAAGACTCTCGCAGGGCTGGCGACTGCTAGCGAGCGCCGTCCCTAGCGCTGCTTCCCAGTTGTCCGCCGCCAGCTCCAACACCCTCGTCCCTCCGCTGATCCGTCCGTACCCTTCTTCGCCAAAAAACATTTCGCAAACGCCGCCCCCGCCCCATCGTCGGGAGGGTATCTGCGAGAATTTAGTCGCGGAAAAGACATATCGGACTGGCCGAGCGGGAGATCCATGTGCCGGTGTACGGATATTATGTTTTTCCAAAACCCTCCGTACAAGGCTTCCCGACAACTGCTGATCCCGCGGATCGCAGCTGTCGGTACCTCGTTCAGCCCCCTACCGTGCGAGGCATGGCACGGCTATGGGGTTACCAGCGCCCACCGCGTGGAGGTAGAGGTAGGTGCCGACGGGCCTGCGAGCGCACCCCTCTCCGGGGCCGCCGCCGCTGCGCCGCCGGCGGGCGCCTGACGGGGGCACCTTTACCGGCACGCCCCAATTGTTGTGGGCACACACGTTAGATTTGCGGCCCATATTTTGCGGGCTAAAATTCGTGCATGTGCAAGTTATGCACGCCTCTATGCATGGCTCGGTACACGTATTGTCGCGACAAGCCGGGAGACTACTCGACACTGGGTTCTCAGCATGTTTACACAATTGCACTAGTATCCGCCGAGTGTGTTGCGCCCGACCGTCTATAGAGTGGCGACATCGAGAATGGCAAGTTGTATGCACAAGGTGTTCTTGCTACGTGCTCGGAAATACAACCGCGGAGCACGGGCTAGGGACCTATTGGGCTTGAGGGGCGGTTGACTTGGAGTGTAAGCACCCTAGCTCGCGGATCACTGGCCTTTGAAGCTTGTGCATCGTAGAGCGTGAAAAATGGCGGGGAGCTTTCAAAGTACCCTAGCACGGGCCTTTATTTCGCATGCGGCAAATGGCACGGCACCATGCCACCACGAGGCATGGAATGGGCAACGTCATGAATACAAGAAATATAGAGCGCTGATTGTTGAGCGTATTGGCGGAGCGAGTGTGCGGGTACCACTTGTCCATGGGTTGCTAGCCCCGCGCGAATGTGGCAGATTTTATAACCGTAAACGCTTTATTATTTGGTTGTACGAGGGCTTGGCTGACATCGGACAGCGGATTTGACGCAAACACCGGCCGGTACGTAGGCGTAGAAACTTGTATTTATTTGGGGAAAGGGCTTACATGTGCAACTTAGTTTGCTCGAATCGGACAATGTACCGCAAAGTTAGGCTTTTTTAAAGCCTCCCAAGCTGTGGTTTTCTGCCCCAATCCCACACACGTCAAGCATCTTAACGGCACATGCCATCACACCCATGTGCTCCCATGTTTGCGGGCAACATGCCGGGATCAAATAAACCGCATGTTGTGTCGCCGATTTCGGGAGTATTCACGAGCCAAAGTGTGGAAAATCCGAATTCCGGTGCGGGCGAATCAGGGTATGCCCCGAAATCGGGGTTGACCCGCAAACCCTAATACGTCAGTTCGTAGCCGTGACGGGCCCCATTTGTGCCCCGCTTCCCCCTTTACTTCACTGTCAACACAAGTTTCGGTCCGCCTTTCAACGAGCTAAAGTGCATTTAAACCCGAGAAGCCCTACATGATAAACACCCGCCCTACGCGAAAGGGCCTATTTCAATAGTAACGGACTTCATGGGAAGAGTGTATACACCATCTAAAGGCAGCCCGCTATGCATAGTTGAAGGGAGCTGTGAGCCACAGCAGTCGTTGTAGGTGGAATTCAGCCCGTCGGTTCGGGACCGCAGAAACCCGTCAACGATCACGTGCACCAGAGCAGAGTCCGAAATGATTCCCAACCCGTTGTCACTCCATGCACCGAACGGTTGGTGAGCGGTACGAAAACTCAAATATCATCCAAGGCGTTCACAGAGCAGCTTTGCAACGCTGCAAAGGCACCGCTGCCTCCCAAGCGCATAAAAAACATGTGAGGCGCTCAATCTACAACGATATTGGATTAGCTCTCTCCAAAACTGTGACATTACAAAGCACTGCAGCTCATCACATTGAGCTATTTGTCCGTGTGAGATGAAGAGCTGTCGCTGCGGGTGCAAAGCAGGAGGGTGGATTCCGTAGTTTGTATTCCACTTCAATGCTAAAGTTATCACTGAAAGCCACCCACAGCAGTGGTGACCCGCCAAGGACGGTGGGGGCACTGCTCTGCAGTCTGCACCGAACCGTTAATCTGCTGGCCAGCTGCTCATATCAAATCCATTAGAATGACCGCCGCCGTTGTACATGAAACCGCCATCGGCGCCCCCGCCGGCATTGCTTGCCATCATCTCGCTATGTACTGCAGCCCCTGCCTCCATCATGATGGCATGGTCCACGCCGTTTGCCGGAAGCGTGGAGGCACGCGGCAATGAGGGGCTGATCGTTGCCGCTATGCCAGTGGCAAAATTGCCCACATGTGGCATTTCATAGTGGTGGGGGCTGGCGTTCTTGTTGGTAGACATCATGGCTGAAGCCTGCGGATCGCCCGGCCATTTCGCATCCGCACCTGCTTGAGACACTGGAACTTCGGGAGGCTGAAAATAAGACGCACCCTCAGCAGCAGAGACCGTCGTGTTTGCAGTGGACTGGGAAGAAAATTTAGGCGATTTTCGAAAGCCCCCAGCCACTGCCAGAGCAGCCAAGGTGTCAACATTTGCAGTCGGCCCACCTGCAGCTGAACGCTTTGCCTCAATCTGAAACAGTTGCACAGAGTGAGAGTAAGCCCGGTGGTGTGCGATATTCTAACACCGACATGTAATCCATGGATGACATAATCCTGAGAGATATAATTGCTCGCAGAGCACAAAGAGGCACCTACGGTTTGAGCGGCAGCATTTGGGGAGGTAGGCATGGTATTGGGCGTCGCCGTGGCAGTGATAGGTCCAGGCTGCTGCGCTGTGGGATCTTCGGGACCGATATCAGTGGGCTTTGCGGTGTCAGATACTGCACTGGCGTTATCGTCCACCACCGCTGCTCCTTCAGATGGCATCTCGGCCTGTGGGCCCTCCGATGCACGCGCCTCTCCGCCAGCCTGTTCAGCACCCTCATCCGCTACAATTTGTGAGTCGTTCACTAACTCTGGCGCCTCATGCTGATGGGCAGGAATCACGCTCTCAGCGGGACCAGCACTTGCGCCCGAACCGTCGTGGTTATCTCTTCCTTCTGGGACATTTCGACTACCTTCCGCAATTGGAGCTGAGCTGGCGGGCGCAGGCTGTGCTGCGTCAGTTTCGCCCTGCTCGTTCATCGCCGGCTGCCGCTCCTCATTTTCCTCATCTGACACCAAAATGATCTCATTATCCTCATGATTCTGCGGAGCTGGTAGATCACCCTGCGACTGCGGAGCGTTTAGCGGCTGCTGCTCCTCACTCCCAGAGTAATGCGGCCCTTGCTGGCCTGCTGTCCCATAGCCCTGCTCCTGCTGCCCCGAGCCCCCTGAGTGTATAAAATGGCCGCCACCTTGCTGTCCTAGTCTGTCTTGCTGACTTCCGGGACTCTGGCGGTTGACATTGGATACAGGCTGTCCTTGGGTCGGAAAAGATTGGGTATTCCGCATGCCCGGGGGAGGAGCTGCTCCTACTGAATTGAGGGCAGGCGCGGTGCTACCCAGGAACTTCAGGAGAGGCTGGCCGCCCTGTGCCATTCTGCGCTCCCGAATTTCATCCATCCTACCCCTCTTCCCGAGGAACCCCCCGCTGGGCATCATTCCTCCCATGTTCCGGGCCATAGGGCCACTCATACTCTGGCCTCCCCCCATGCCCATGCCCATGCCCTGCATGGCCCTACCTTGCATCCCCATGCCTTGCATGGCCATACCCTGCATGCCCATGTTGCCCATCATACCCTGCTGCGGGCCCATGCCGCTCATTGGGTTTGAAGCTGTGCCTTGGTAGCCACCCTGCTGCATCATGCTTGCCATGTTCGCACCACTGCTATCGATGCCCATGCGTTGCAATGCTTGCTGCCGCTGCATAGAATTGGGCATGCCGCCCATGGAGACCTGCAATTTCATCACAAGGTCAACGAACTCAACAAATCGCAACAATCGCCAGGATGGCAGACGCATGGATACGACAGAAGCCTGTGCAGCAGTGTGTGCAAATGATCTCAGCAGAATAATACACGTGCCCAACCTGCTGAGCAGGATTGCTTCTCATCATGCCCGGGCCAGCACCCATGACCATGCTACCACCTCCACCAGCGGCCGCAGCCATCCGCTGCCTTTGCTGTTGCTGATATCCAGGATCAGCCTGCTGGTACTGCATACTGTTCATTTGGCTGTTCATAACAGAGGGAGCATTGGGGCTGTTCATGTTCCCGATGGAATCCGACGCCATTGCCATGTTGTTCACCCGCATCCCTCCCTGCTGCATATTGCCTCCCGACATCATAGGAGCCCCACTACCGTCTCTACTCATGCCCACAATGCTCGTGGTACCTGGCGGGTTGCCATAGCCTGCCATTGCCTGTTGCTGATTATGATAATTCTCAAGCATTGCTCCACCCATACGAGGGCCGCCGCTACCAGGGTTGGACATCATTTGCCCTCCAGGTCCAGAAAGCTGACCAGGGGCAGGCCGCATTCCAGGGCCGCCAAATTGGTTGCCACCGTACATAGCATTAGCCCGTGACGCGAGCTGCTGCTGCTGCTGCTGCATCTTCATGGAGTTCATCGCTGCCATACTATTCATATTGGGGTTGCCTTGGAGTTGATTCAGACTATTCCCTGGTCCCGAGCTCATCGCTGGAGACTGCTGGTGCGAAAGCGCTCCGCCTGTTGGGCTGGCTTGAACCATGTTACCGGATGAGCCCCCTCCCGACATGTTCGGACTGCCCACACCCCGCCCAGCTGCCATTTGACTGTTCCCTGCCATGAAATTTCCAGTCATAGTCGGCGTAATTTGCTGCTGCCCCTGTGACATCATAGACTGCATCTGCTGCCGCTGCTGGTACATATTGGGGGGCATATTGCCACCAACATTGCTATATCCAGGAGAATTCGCGTCCATCATCACCTGCCCCTGTGAACGCGTAACATAAGCACTGAGTATCCTCGGGAGTTGGTCCATCAAACACTTGGCATATTCTGCAAAAGGACCGCAGCCAAAACGACATGACCCAATGGACACAATACTCTCAAGCACCTGTGGCATCCTGGGGCGGGGCTGCTGCACAGCTGCAGGCTTCATCCCTGACATGGCATTGACGTAGCCACCGGAGCTCGGATGCCCAGGCATCTGCTGATTTCCCTGGCCGAATCGCATGCTCCCCCCATTGTTGTACGTTCCCCCACCCATGTTGCCCCCCGCCATTCCAGGCGAATGTCCTTGCATGGTAGAATCGAAACCCGAGTTATCCTGCTGGCTGCCCATGCCCCCTGAGTTGGAATAGTATCCCATTTGCTGTGAAGTCTGCGGATTCATCCCTCCCATTTGGTTACCTCCCATCATCATCTGCTGCTGTTAGGATCGAAGCAAGGCAATCCGTTATGCTCAAAAACAAGTAAAACAGGCGGTCAGCATTCCCTAAAAATGAAGCGTAACTTACTTGCCCTCCCATGCCGGCAGAGCCATTCCACTGACTGTCACCCCCGCCTTGCATCATGTTCGATCCGTAATTGAAATCCCCCCTGCGCGGATGATTCAGGGTAAGCAGGGGATCTCTAGGGCGGTTGCCCCTTCATTTGATAGATACGAATGTTGCGTCACATGATTCTAATCTCAATGAACATGAAAAAAATGTGACCAAGAAAAAAATTCATGCAAAATGGGGGATGACGCGCAAAACGAGAGAGTGATGTGAATGAACGCACATGTTCATCGACACGCCACCTCCACCGCCGGCACCGGAATCATACTGATTCGACGGCCACATTCACAGCAGCCTGAGGGGGGAAAACACTCTTCGTTCGTAAACTTCGTCTTCCAGTCTGAACTAATGAATGAGGAAATGAAGGGGGGGAGGGGAGGGGGGGTGGTAGGGACGCCAACCTCGGCAAATGTTTAGTGTATTGGCACAAGTAAGAGCCAGGAGTCTGCACAAGCAAAAACGCGCCAATACTACACTTCAGTGACAATACGTCCTTCCCCGCTGCTAGCAGGTACAATACGACCTGGCGTGCGTTGGGAGACTGAACCCTACTTCCCACGGCATATCGTTTTTCAAGCCAAGAACGACACAGTCCTTGTTTAAAACCCTCGTGTCCTCTGCCCCGTGGCAGCCAGTGGCCGTGATGCAGAAGGCAGTACAGTCGGCAGTCTGTACATACCAAGTCGGTGAACCTAAGCCCGAAGCACGCTGTCAATAAGAGACTGGAACACGTCAACGTGACACAGAAAGAACACTGGAAACCTCATGGCCAAACAAGGATGCGGAAGTAATACATCGCCAAGAGTACTCGGTTCCGCGGGGACACAAAAGTGGAAACAAGAAAGGTCGGACAATAACGTGGGCTTCCGTAAAGGAACAAACCTCACCCGCTCATCATACCAAAAGAAACCAGCACATAGTAGCTCATCCTCCGACTTGAAAAAAAGGGAGGAAACCGTGCAAACTTACAGTACGCCTGGAACGCTGCAAACTGCGCATAGAGTCTATTGAGGATGCGCTGGTTTCTGAAGTCCCGAGATCTATGCCAGTGAATACCCGTCACCGGCAACGTGTACAAAAAGTGCTTTACGTACAGTGCGCGGTGCTAATAGTAGCGGGGTAGCTGTCCAGATACCCCTACAGCGCATTGGCGCACTGCGACTGAAGTCGGCAAGTTATAGAAGCGTACGCACCGAGTCGCCGGAAGGTAGCTCCCGTATCACTACCCGCTCCGAGCTTGGGCCGTGGGTGCGAAGAGGGTGGCGCTTGACGCCGGTATCAAGCAAGACGACTACAAAGTTCCAGAAGAAAGTGCAGGTGAGCGCTTTTCTACGTACAAGCTGCCACCACAGCGTTCATTTCAGCGAGGCCCACTCGCCGTCGCCGGCCGGGACGGAATGTCCAGTCAGCTGTCAGAATGCGACTCCTGAAATCATCCGATAAAAAGTACCCGTACCATAGCGGGTAATTAATATGTAATCCATTTTTAGTTTTTTTTTTGCGCCCCCGGGATATGGGACTGGCAGGAAACCCGTACCGGCACCCTCTACAGGCGGCGTTTTGCAAGCATGACGACTGCTGAGAGCATAAGTTCCTTACCCTCGAAAAAGGATGTAGCGGCGGCGACGCGATGATCTTTTGTTCATGTACCCGGGTACTATTAACTATCACTTTGGAAGCTGGGGGCGGAGATCCAGTTTGCTGCTCCACTTGCCAAAAGCGCTGATGTCTTACAGTTTTACTGGAAAAGCTCACATGACCCGGTACGTACGCTAATTGAAGGACTGAGAGGGAGGGATGCGCAAGTCGTGCTCGCGCAAAGACACAAGAAGGTGGACGACTTTTGTCTGTCGGCGCGTAATAAAGTAGTGGTAGCGCTCTATCAATGTTTTATCAAAGTAACAAGCGCAACCTAGCGATTAGAATGTCTAACGTCATGATGACGCCCGACCATTATCGTCCCCAAAGCAATTGAAGCCTATATAGTCTCGATCTGACAATTAAGAAAAAGGGGGGGGGGGGGGGGGGGGGGGGGGGGGGGGGGGGGGCTCCGTTTGCCATGTTGTCGTCATATAGGAAGGTGTCGATGTCAAGTTGACATAGTTCGAGGTCCATTGCGGTTGTAATGGCAAGGAAGAGCTAGAGGCTAGCCCTCCGGATGACCGGGGAGAAGGTTTATGTGTAGTCGAGACCCGCGCATTGGCTGCACCCCTTGGCCACGATGCGAACCTTGTAGCTTGACACATCACCATCTGTGTCCGACTCAATCATGTAGATCCACAAGTTGTTGACGACCGTGCGACCGGCACGGAGGTTGACGAGCTCTCACGTGCCGTTATCCATGAGGGAGTCATGCTCATGTTGCATCGCAAGCTTCCATTCTAGTGCTTGTGCACTAGAGAGGGCAGCACGGGGCGCCCGCCGGCGGCGGCCCCTGAGGGGGGTGCGTTCGCAGGCCCGTCGGCACCTACCTCTACCTCCACGCGGTGGGCGATGGTATCCCCATAGCCGTGCCATGCTTGGCACGGTAGGGGGCTGAACGAGGTACCGACAGTTGCGATTCGCGGGATGAGCAGTTGTCGGGAAGCCATGTACGGAGGGTTTTGGAAAAGCACAATATCCATACACCAGCACAGGGATCTCCCGCTCGGCATGCCCGATATGTTTTTTCACCGACTAAATACTCACAGATACTCTCCCGTAGCGACGGGAACTATGTCTGCGGAATATTTTTTGGTGAAGAAGGGTACGGACGGATCAGTGGTGGGACGAGGGTGTTGGAGCTGGCGGCGGACAGCTGGGAAGCAGCGCTAGGGCACGGCGCTCGCTAGCAGTCGACAGCCATGTGAGTTTTATGTCTCCCCTGGGGGCGAGACTTGAAGCTACGCAGGACGGAGGAGGGTCGCAGCCGGAGGAGCGACACGGTCTGGCGGCGGAGGTCCTGAGGATCACCCGCCGCAGGAAAAACCCGGTACGGGGGGTTTTTGGACAATTTTCCCGTACCCAACATCTTTTGTGGCGCAGCGACTCGATCCTTGTGTCCGACCTACCCCTTCCCTAGTCGGTACCTGGTTATCGACAGGCTGCCTCAGGCAGTGTGCCTAGGGTTATCGTAACGGCACAGTGCTCGTAAAGGCGGCCCCCTAACAACGTAAACCACCGGGGGAGGGTCCGGCCAGCCACAGCGCGATCATATAGGCGTTGGAAACAGACGGATCAAGGACATGGGACATGAGAACATGTGGTACGGGGGAAGGAGAGCCATGCGGACACCGTTTGCAACTTAGTCATTTTCTCTTCCCAACCCCCGAAGCAGGAGGGAAGACTCGGCTAGGTGGCGAGGTGCGTCGGGAGGAGCAATTACTATCTCGGGCGGGGATGCGCACGGATCGAGACGGGACCGACGAAGATCTGAGCATGGGGTTTTTCACATGCCTTTCCCCTGGCTCCGGCACGACCGGAGTTGCACGGTACCCGAGGTTAGGCAAGTTCGCCTATTCCAGCTCAAGTTGACCAGCCTCGCTAATCAAAATCCCCGCAGCGGCTGGAGCACGCCGCGTATCGTGGAGACTAGCGACACTTTTTTATTTCATATTGTATCCAAAAACAGTTACGTATAGATCAAAAAATAATAAGTACTTGGTTACGTGTATGTTTTAGACGGTATCGTCACTGCCAATGGAGAGGTTGGGATTAGTGGTTCACGGTCTAGCCCCTAGCCAAATAAGTCCACTAGGCACAAGCAGGGGGGGCCAAGAGACAGCAACCGGTTAATTTTGGTATTGATGTAAACAACTTTAATTTCAATGTTTCAATTTCAGGGCATCACGGTAAGATGTCGGCTCCACACAGTCTCGGGCCGACAGGAGGGCGACGGCACTGGCCGATGCGCCCGCACGGAGATGCGGGGTCGGGGGGGCAGTAATTAACGGCGCCACGTCGGGTTATTCGACAATGCCCTCTTAAGCCTTTACTTGTTCTATGTCACAGCACGCGGTGACATAGATAAGAAGGTAGGTCGATAGGTGTGTGACCAAGTTGCCGTAGCGGATTGAGTGGGACCGGAGGCGGGGTGTGAGGTCTGCCACCGTGCTCGACACACCCCGGTGTGTCGAGCTCAAGAGGGTGTGATCGGGGGGCGTTGCTGTGGTCACCGTTCTCATCCGATGCTTCACTGATCAAGGAATCGATAATCGTGGAGACCCCGAAGCCCAGAACGTCCTCCTTCAAAACCATATGGACCAAGGTGGTAATGTGGCGCGTATCAAGGTTGTATACGCGCTGCCCTAGAGCGTAAAGTGGATAGCCGACCATGACGCCACGAAACGCCTTTTCACGCAACTTGCGACGTAAATTGTCATGCACTTTTGCAAAGATAGTGCGCCTGAAGACGCGGAACCTAGACACGTCGGGCGCATTGAATGTGAGGAGGGTGATCGGAACGCCACCGGAGAGGCCAACAGCGCGGCTGAATGTGCGGCTGCGGAGGTATAGAACTATGCTAACCGAGCATAAACACATAGAGTTAGGGACTTACATGATATGCATCATGATATATGCATTATCTTTGATTGTGCGCCACGGGCGTTCGGCCTACCCGAGCGTGTGGTGGGTATATGGGGCTGAAAATTGCACGCCAACACCAAAGCGATCCCTGATCTAGCGGGTCACATCTGCCTCGAGAACCGTGTCCGAGTCGAATTTCAGAATAGGCGCGAAGGCACCGGACGATGAATGGTACCGCGCATGTAAATGGCGAAGTTTTAGCAAAATGAACTCGAGCTCCGAGCACGTGTCGTCTTTCAATTTCAGAAACCGCACCTACATGTAGTTGGTGTGGTGGTCGATATCGAGCAGATAGTAGCGCAAGCCATGCGGGGAGGGAACATTCATTGGGCCCCATATGTCGGAGACATATTCATTAGGGCGCGCGATGCCTTAGGACAACGAAATGAATTCCGGGGTGCAACATTGGCTTTATGCATCAAACACGAATCACACGAAACATTGTTACAGAACCCGGCAGCGCAAAAGCCGTCGGCACACCGTGGTCATTTTGTGCCGCATGGAGGCTATACATATTTAGGTGGCCAAATCGGCGGTGCCATAGAATTGGGGCACAATGTGCAATGAGTGCTACACTACTAGCTATTGAAGCTAAGTTATCCGTGGAGGGCAGTCCCTTCGACGGTGTTGTGTGTGTCGGAATCTGGAACGGATAGTTACACGTAGGTCGTGCCGGCCCCAAAAGGGGGCCGGGTGTGGTGACTAGAGAAGTGAGAAGAGAGGGATGGCGGCCGGCGAAGGCACCGACAGGGCTAGCCGACCGCCACTATTAGGGAATAGAGTACCGTTAATATCAAAACACTAAGTACTAGGATGACAAATAGCTACCTTGTATATAAGCACTAGGCATTGAAATTTTAATTGAAATTGAAATTGAAATTGTTTACAACAATACTAGTATAAACCGGTTGATGTCTCTTGGCCCCCCCTGTACTATGCCTAACTGGACTTATAAGCATGAGTAGACCGTGAACCACTAATCCCAACCTCTCCAATGGCAGTAACGATACCGTCTAAAACATACCCGTATCCAAGTATTTATGATTTTTTGATCTATACGTATTTTCCTTTGGAAACAGTATGAAATATAAGATGTCGCTAGTCTCCACGATACGCGGCCTGCCCCAGCCGCGTCGAGGTCGGTGATCAGCAAGGCTGGTCACCATGAGCTGGACGAGTCGAACCTGCCTGACCTCGGCTCCTGTGCGACTCCGGTCGTGCCGAAGGTAAGGGGAAAGGCAGGAGGAAAACCCCCCTCGCTCAGGTCGTCGTCGGACTCGTCTCGATCCGTGTTCAACCCCGTCCGAGATATTGGAGATAGTAGTCGCTCTTCTCGGCGCGACTCTCCACCTAGTCTAGCCTTCTCCCCTCCTACGGGGGCTGGGAGGAGAAAATAGCTAGGTTGCAGACGGTGTCCGGCTGGCTCTCCTGTCTCCGAGCCAAATGTCTCATGTCCCATGTCCTTTTGCCGTCTGTTTCCGCCACCCATTTGATCGCGTTGTGTTGGCCGCACCCTCCCCCGGTGATTTACTCTGTTAAGGGGCCGCCTATACGAGCAGTGTGCCGTTGCGATAGCCCGGGGCACACTGCCTAAGGCAGCATGTCGATAACCGGGTACCGACTAGGGGAGGGGAACGGATAGTGCCGAGGGATCGGCTATCCTCAAAGGATGGTGGGTACGGGAATATTTAACCGAAAACCCCCCGTACCGGGATTTTCCGGCGGCGGATGATCCTCCCGACCTCCGCCGCCAGACCGTGCCGCTCCTCCGGCTGCGACCCTCCTCCGTCCTGCGTATCTTCGGGCCTCTCCCCTAGGGGAGACCAAAAGGTTTCGCAGGGCTGGCGGCTGCTAGCGAGCGCCGTGCCCTAGCGCTGCTTCCCAGCTGTCCGCCGCCAGCTCCAACGCCCCCGTCCCACCGCTGATCCGTCCGTACCCCTCCTTGCCAAAAAACATTCCGCAGTCCTCGTACCCGGCAGGGCGGTAGAGTATATGTGAGTATTTAGTCGCTGAAAGAACATATCGGACATGCCGAGCGGGAGATCCCTGTGTTGGCGTACGGATATTATGTTTTTCCAAAACCCTCCGTACAGGGACTGGATCCGCCATTTTTTTGTTGGGTTGGGATCCATGAGTACTTGATTTTTTAGGATCCGGAACTAGTGAGTGCCACTAAAAAATGGATCCGGATCCCGCGATTACCTGTGATTCTAGGGTTCGGATCCCGCGATTACCTGTGATTCTAGGGTTCGGACCCCGCGATTACCTGTGATTCTAGGGTCCGAATCCCGCGATTACCTGTGATTCTAGAGTTCGGATCCAGCGATTACCTGTGATTCTAGGGTTCGGATCCAGCGAGTACATGTCTTTTCGGTTCCGGAACCGAGTACATGAGTACTTCTAAATTTTTGGTTCCGTTGGATTGGTTGGGTTCGCGATTCCAACAAGTACTCGAAGTACTTATGCAAATTGATACAAATTGCGCATTTTGGGGGAAATTTGTACTGCAAATTCAATTCTTACATCTCTACTAGTTCTATGCTCATGCTCATGCTTGGATCCCACACACTATATTCTGACTGAGGTATCTTGAACACCCTATCTGAATTCCCAACAATCTCCTCTTATGTACGTTGGATAGCCGTCGATGACAAGCTCTTCCCGGATCTAGACGGTCTACTACTTCCCGCTTGCCCCGCCATTGTTGCTAACTATAATAGGATTTGGATGTGGACGGGCAGATTATGGTGGATTTCAAGCGCGTACGCACCGTTTAACTGGCCCTTGGGTGGGCTACAATCGATTCAAGGCTGCGGAATGACAACAATCGGGGCTATTGAACCAATCCTAGACAATAGACATACACCTCAGCAGATTTGCATTGCCAAATATCTCCCCAAAAAATAGCGTGTCACTTCGGGCCACCACAGAATCGTAAGATACTCGGAATCGTAAGTATTTATTGGGTATCGCGATTCCACATCGTTTTGCGAGGATGAGGTACTCGCGATTACCGCGGATCCATTTAAGTACGATGAATACCGGATCCAACGATTACTTACAATAACTGGTACCGGATCCAACGATTACTTACAATAACTGGTACCGGATCCAACGATTATTTACAATAACTGGTACCGGATCCAACGATTACCTGTGGTTCTAGGGTTCGGATCCCGCGATTACCTACCGAACCTAGGGTTCGGATCCATCGATTACTAGTGATTCTAGGGTCCGGATCCCGCGATTACCTGTGATTCTAGTGTCCGGACCCACGAGACCGAGTCCGAACCCGAGTAGTCTCGGGGATTCGCGGAGCCGTAGGATCCGGATCCAGTCCTTGCCTCCGTACCGGGCTTCCCGACAACTACTGATCCCGCGGATCGCAGCTGTCGGTGCCTCGTTCAGCCCCCTACCGTGCCAGGCATGGCACGGCTATGGGCTTACCAGCGCCCACCGCGTGGAGGTAGAGGTAGGTGCCGACGGGCCTGCGAGCGCACCCCTCTCCGGGGCCGCCGCCGCTGCGCCGCCGGCGGGCGCCGCACTAGGCAATGTGATAACATCCCCCCTCAAGGTAGCCGAGGTCTTGACGTCGTCCTAGCTTGCGTCGAGGAAGGTGCCATCTTGGTCGAAGTTGTAGTGCTTGCAACGTGTGTCTCAGGCCGGGTAGGTGTAGCGACATGCGCTCACATGAACGTGCCGCTACCGGCGAGTTGCCGATATGAAGCGGTTCCAAATATAATGCGTAATGTACTAGTCTGACATGTAGCGGGAAAAACTGTCCACGGGCGAATTAGCCGACGCATGAGAGCGACCGGCGAGGAAGAAGCAAAGCCGACAAGGTTGTCAGGAGCTTGTAGACACGCAAAAGTATGGACGGGTGTTGCTCGTGTTGACACCCCCCTTTCGCCGTGGGAAAGTGAAGCTCCTCGCTAAGTTAGGTGAGCGTTGCGGCGTTGCCTCGGGAAAAAAGTACGCACGGGCCGAATTTTCGCGGGTCGGTCTTGAAAAACCATATCCGGTCGAGAGCATCAGTAGGCTGAAGGACATGTAAGACTGAAAGCATGGTGGTGCGAGAGTGGCGCCGGGCGCTTTACACACGCTCTTCTCCTTTTTCCGTGGGAGATGGTAGGACATTCGCGGACAACCAGCTCGAAGGCGAAACGTGGTGTCGGTTGGACGATGAATTACTAGCGTGGCGCCGAGGGCTTTACACACGCTCTACTCTTTTTTTTACGTGGGAGTAGGTAGAACTAGCGTGGTGCCGAGCGCTTTACACACGATCTTTTCTAGTGTAACTTGGTGGAGGGCCCATAACCTTTCGGAATCGGGAACGGATATTTACACGTAGGTCGTGCCGGCCCCCTTGTGGGGCCGGGTGTGGTGACTAGAGAAGTGAGAAGAGAGAGATGGCGGCCGGTGGAGGCACCGGCAAGGCCGGCCGACCGCCACTAACATGGAGTAGAGTACCGCTAATAGCATAACACTAAGTACTAAGATGACAAATAGCTACTTTGTACATTAGCACTAGGCAACGGGATGCTAGTGCTAATAACCCAGCAGGAAAAGACCGTTGCCCGGCGGCTTAAGCACACCCATTCATGTGGGGACCACGAGCAACGGAACATGAGAGTCAGTGGGGATTATAAATTCGCAACATGTGTGAGACTGCATCCAACTGACAATGAGGAGGCGGCCGATGCGCTGCGTAAAGCGAGACGACAATTAAGGTGTACACAACGCATGGACAGTGCGACAGATTGTGGTACTAGGCACAAAGGGGATGGCAATATGAGCTGTGCCTCTTCCCATGACGTCAACAACAACACCACCAATACGATAAGAGCCCGAAGATGGCTCGAAAGTAGCGAGATCTCCGCGGAAGTGGTCAAGTTGATGGAGCACGTCGAGTCGACGACCCGGGACTGAGATAGATCACGCCGGGGGTGAGAGAGGACTAGAGCGCAATTGAAGTCATACTCGGCACAATCACCTCTATGTCGTCATACTCGTCAGTTCACTCCTCCATGGACCAGACACTAGTGCACGCATACCAAGGGACAATAACCTTTGTGTCGTCATACTCGTCAGCGCACTCCTTCAAAGAGGGCACGTCGAGAGAGGAAGGCACAAGAGAGATCGAGTTTGGTGTGGTTGATGAGATCGGGAGGAAGCTTGGTACTCATGTTTGTGTTGTGACGTAGTAAGGAGGAGTAGAAGTTGTACTTGCGGGTGGAGTAGCGTTAGGGTGTGGGGTTATCGGAAGGGCGGGGGTGGAAGATGAGGGAGGAGGTTTTATGGATGACTAGGTGTACGGCCCAATGGTCGGTGAAGTGTGACGGGGTGGGGAAGGTCGAGACGGCGGACGGGGAGAAGGCGAGGGGTAAAGGGTGGGAATAGAGAGCCAATGGTCTAAGCAAGAGTCGCTCCGAGGGAAGCTCGGGATATGGGGGTGGAGGGATCGAAGGTGAGATTGGAGGAGAGATGTGAGAGCAGGGTGTCATTGTTAGCCCTAGCATCCCGTTGCCTAGTGCTTATGTACAAGGCAACCATTTATCATCTAGTACTTAGTGATATTATGTTAGCGGTTCTCTTTTTCCCCGTTAGTGGCGGTCGGCCGGCCCTTCCGGTGCCTTCGCCGGCCGCCATCTCTCTCCTTTTCACTTCTCTAGTCTCCACACCCGGCCCCCTTGTGGGGCCGGCACGACCTACGTGTAACTTTCCGTTCCCAACTCAAACAGGTTATGGGCCCCCGCCAAGTTACAAGAGAGAAGAGAGTGTGTAAAGCGCTCGGCGCCACGTCATGCTGACCTACTCCCACGTAATGCACTTGGGCGGTACCTGGGTGTCGTCGTGATTTACGAGGTCGCGAGGGGCAAGTGTTCTCTACTAGCATACATGTTAGTGCATGTCCGTACTTTTGTGGAGGAGTGTATGTAATGGCCGTCAGAGGGGAGCCGGCTGACCAGTACCGTACTTAAGTCGAACAAACCGCTTTAATCATTTCTAATCTGACATCATGGTTTGGAAAACATCTGAATATCATAGTTCAACTTCTTTTATTCAAGGTTAGCGATGGCTTCCATCTCTCAACAGCAGTGCACGGACCCGCTTCCATGACCACCCCGGGCCGGCCCTGAATCTCAGCAACATCAACCAAATCGTCTGCCCCACCCCAGACCCACAATTTTCCCGCCCAAGCCAATCTATCCTCGCCGCCCTCAACAGCGGTCCAACAAAAATTATGTCACCGACCTCAATTTAGCTGCAGAGTACAAACCTCAAACCTCGTAACAATACCGGGTACCCGTACGTTAATAACAAATCTCCCCGCTCTCAAATATTAGCATAAATAAGACCGCCCATATTTGCTAAATTCGCCCAAACCTGTACTCCGCGGCTCTCCCACTACCCCGAACATCCTCAAACCCCCAACCCGGAATGCTAACATGACGAAATTGAATTTGAATTTTTCAAGTCAACGTTTTCCGGGCTCAATGTCCATAAATATTTTCACTATTACCGGACTGTCATATATGAGACGAGATTCATTGCACAATATTCGCAGTATACCCGCAAGCAATTCCTCCTCCCTTCACAAACTCATGTCTCCCGACCCCAGTGAGGTATAGGAACGAACAGCGGTGTTGAACGGAACATTAACATGAGTCCAAGCATGCCAACCTGTCATGCCCTTAAATCAAGTTTCAAGTACAGAAACCTGGTCTGACATGCCTCTCAGACAGCCAAGGGCGGCGCATCGGATGTGCTAATGTCCAGCTTATTGGTTACATCGGGGAGGATCCGGTGAGGGGGGAATGGCAGCTATATCACAGTCACACAGACGCAATCTTCAGTCGCTGTCCTCCATGTCGCTAATCTCCGGGCTCTCGCTATCATCCGGATCCGAGTTTTGCTCAATCGCGCCCGCATCGAGATCAGAATCATCCGCATCACTGACATTCGGCGACGCCTGCTCCTCCCCCTCCCCTTCGTCCTCCTCATCGACGTCCACACTACTGACGCCATAGGGGTGGCTACCACTGGGCGAGGTGTCACCGGAGGCATGGCTTATAGATGAGCGCCTGCCGGTCGGAAACCCACCGCGCCCACGACCCCCACGAGAAGCAGGCCGCCCCCGTGAGGTCCGACGCCCCGTCTTTCCGCCAATCTCACCCTGTCCGAATTCGTCGTCAGCTCCGTCGCGGGCCAGCTTAGCCACAGAGGCTCCTCGACCGCGCATTCCCCGCCCCCGCCCACGACCGGGGGCCGCATGATGATCCATATACTCATCTGCCTCTGCCTCAATGCTCTGCAAAGACAATCCATTTACTCATCAGCGACAATACGCAATCGCCCAACACCGATAAGAGGTGTGCGCACATTACATATAAATGTGTGCTTGAGTGTATGTATGCATAGGTAGGCATATGTGTGTGTCTGATGCTGGATCTCTGCGCGCATTCCTGTGTGTGCGTAGGAGGGAGAGGTAACAAGGGGTAGATAGAACGGAGCGCGCGCCAGAGGGAGGGGGGGGGGGGGCTGACTGGTGCAAGAAGCGCCTCCGCAGGGAGCTCAAAGCCTGGGGGGCCATCCGCAAGGAGCCACTGCGGGAAGTGGGGCAACAGGCGGGGAGGCGGATGCAGCTCCCCGCGAAACACAGTGTGCACATACTCGCGGTCCCCGTAGCGATGTCCTTGCAAATGAAACAGCGCGCTGATGCCCTGCATGACAGGTGGCGTGGGGCGCTGAATGTATCTGTACGCCGCCATCTCGTCGCGCGCCGGTGGGACACCGCGAGAGTAGATCAGCGCCGAGTCCAGTGCCTGGGCAACGGAGACAGCGGTTAATCTGCAGTCGGCCAACATTGCGTACCAAATGCAATACCTATCAATGTTTCCGAATTTGCAAACTTGAATTCATACTTCCGAAGAGTAGTCAACAGCCAGGTATTGAGAAAAAATCACATAAATTCGAAATGTTCTCTAATACAGGGAAATGAAAATATGCAGCCACAGGATTGTGGCTTCATTGACACTCCGTTTCTAACACCGTGATTCTCACCTGAAGCCGCAGAGCCACACTGGCAACTGTGGGTGGAAGCCACTGCAGCGGCTCAGGCAGCTCGTCAATGTAGTCTGCCACATATTGCGGCTCCTCATTTGGACCCGGGATCTTCAAGACCTCTTTCCCACATAAAACCCATGCGCCCTGATACGCCACACACAAATCATCAAAATGCCAGATTACTGCGCCCCCTAACACATCCACACGTATACCCACACTTGGTCTTCATAACCCAACGAGAAAGTGGGGATGTGAGGGGGCTGGGCCAGAACCTTCACAAGATGTGGTTTAAGACGATAGTCTGGGGATATGGAACTTGGCGAGATCGCAGCTTCAAGCTCTCCCAGACTGGTGCGCAGCTGCTCAGCTGACACGGCCATTCCCACCGCATCCTGTGCATTGCAATCCAAAGGCAACGCGGTAGGTGAGGGCCAGATGACAGCTTTACAACACCACAGCACACTCAAGGTAGCCGGGAGACCGCACCCGCCACGTATCCCTCTCTAGGCCCATGACCGCCTCCCGAGGCAGCGCCATCTCCACTTCGAGCATGTCCTGCTTCAATTTCATCAATGGCATATCCTCGGGCGGTGTGTCCCCCGTCAGCATGGTGGCGCCCGTGAGGTCGCGCGGTGCAGCGTGACTCTGCCGCGACACAGACGCGCTAGTTGACTGCGTGAGGCACCATGCCGACTGCTGTTGAGCCACATCTTGGTCCTGATACCACACGACGACATCAATCACACCCCATGATAACGGATAGCTAATTGGTCCGAGTCAATCACAGTACACGAGTATGGGACAGATATACTAGTATGTCGGTGTGGAGAAAGGAAGTCAGCACCTCTGATGGCGCTGGCAGTTCAAGACACTTGCTCGGCATGTGCTGCACAATAGCCTTCTCGGAACGTCTGATGGCCTTCAGCAGAGCCCCCTCACGCACTCCCCGCTCCATCAGACTCCCTGCTAGTACCAGTAAAGCCTCCTCGTCCCCCAATAGCGCCAGCTCCCCCGTAATTTGGTCCTCGAAAAAAATGCGGCCCTGCCCTGGGTCGCTCTGCCCATCGCCGTCCGGCCGCACAAGTCGCCAATACCTGATTGACAGCGACCATCCCAGACAGACAGGCCATCAGACAGCGAGCTTAAACGACGGAAAAGGAGGGCAGGCGAGTTAACCAGCCACAGACGCGGCCCACTGACCTGTTTTCCCGTCGGTCAGTGCCGAGTGGCCGAAAACGAGTGGCCGTGGCTTCTTCGGCGCGGCGCATAGCTTCGTAGCGCTCCTACACGGGTGCGGCCATGCGAAGTCATGTCAGGAGTCAGGACAGAGGACGGGCGAAAGCATAATGATCCGACTCCACCGCTGCCACATGTGGAGGAATAAATAAGGGAAAACAAACCTTGCGTTTGCGTTCTTCCTCCTCCGCGAGCGTCGATGCATCTTGGGTACCCTCCGCCGCCTTGATGCGCCCCTCTGCCTCCTCCATTGCCTTCTTTGCGGCCTCGGCAAATGCGTCTTTCCCCGACTGGGACGAGTCGCCTTCACCTTCCCCAGCGATCTCCTCCACCTGCAAGCGTTTAAACCACATCGGCCACAAGATAAGCTCATTAAAAACCTCAAGCTTCGAGGGTTGGAAGCAAAGGTTTTACCAGCGAGCCCCACCTTGCTCTTGTCAAGCGCCTTCATGGCCTCGCGCGCCACCTCCGCAGCCTTTGCGGCCGCTTCTGCCTGCTTGCGCTGTTTCTCTACCTTGTTATCATCTTGCACTTGCTTGCGGACCTTTGAGCCTTCCGTCATGCGTGCCTGCAGCAGTCAAGGCTCAATATCCAACTAAGGCAACCGACAAATGACGCATGCAAAATGTGAGACATGCAAAATAAGAAGCAGTACTCAGACCCACAGAGCCCATAAATAGGGGAAAGGTGAGCAACTGGCCGAGGCTGGGAGACAAAGAATTCGATGTACGCGCGTGTGTGTGTTTGCGAATATGCGTGTATAGTACCTAATGCATTTCTTTCAAACGTCTTTAGAGTTTCGCCACCTGCTGATGAGGGAAGATCTGAAGGATGGGAGGTCTCACCTCAAGACGGGCTCGAACAGTGGGCCCCTCGTTCACAAGGTCAACCAGCATCACCAGAACCTTCACGCGCTCGGTTAGACTGAGCTTGTTATAGTCACTCTGCTCCAACGTCACGGTCCAGCTGTGCCCATCCGCGACTTCATTGTATCGCTCTTCCTCGTCCTCTGATTCCTCCGCCGCGGGGAGTTCGACGGCTTCATCGGGCGGCAATACCTCTACCACCAGCGCCTCCGGGTCTTCCAGCTGGTGCGCCACCACCACTACCGCATGAAGGGCGTACGTCCCCGGCGAGAGACGGTAGAACACGGCGTCGCGCGTCAGAGCGCCCGCCACCATCGCCTCCGGGGGCCGACTGCTTCGTAATTCGTGCAGACCCTCGGCCTGAATACGCGCAGCGATATCGCTAACAGGCAGCCCCGCCGCACCCTCTCTTGACAACACCACCCACGCAGCAGCTTTGATGGAGCCAGGGTAAAATCGGGCAGGCATCTTGAGCTTTAGTACCCCTTCCCCCATCTCCAACATATCTTCGCCCTCCTCACCCACCGTCTTCGCCACGCCGCCTTTCAGCCGCGGCCGCCGCCGGCCGTGGCCTAGCGCCACAGCCAGCTGCCGCAGGACCTCGGGCCACGTTACCGCGTTTAGGTGCGCACGCCACACGTCGGTCTCAAAACCCCAGGCCCACGCCTCCTCGAGGTGGTGCGCCGCATTGTACACCGCACGGTCCACAAAATTAAGCGCCTGCTGGAGTACACCCTTTGCGTGGCTCTCCTCCATGTCCGCCAGCGCGAGCTTGATTAGCGAGATGTGTACCTCGGCAAGCAGTCGCGACCCGTGACCCTCGACCAGCGCCAGTAGTAGCTCCTCCACGCAGCAGGGCCAGAGGCCTAGGAGCTCAGGGAAAGAGGTACAGAAGGCCCACACCATCATCACGTCCGGTCCGATCTACACCACCAGACATCGCAGTTTTTAAATATTGTACAGGATAAGATACCCCAAAGCATCGCTGAAAGCAAGCACACACCGGACGAACCGGGCTGCATATACCTCCTTCAACGAGTCGGCAAATGCATCACGCAGCTTCAGTTCGGGCGGCGGGAAGGGAGGACGCTCAATCAGCAGCGCCGCTTCGCTGTTGGGGCCCTCAGTATCGCTACCATAGCCGCCCTCGTGTCGCTTCTGCAGTAGTGTTATTTCAGGAGAGGGGCGGGGTTAAGCTAGGGAAGGCGCACAACTGGGCGATACGGTGTCACATGCAAACATGCCCAGCGGTCTTGCCTTCATGAGCAACTCCCACTCGAGCTCATCATCCTCCACCTGCCCGATGCCCATCTCACGCTGCTTCGCCTTGAGCGCAGCGCGTTCCTGTGCGCGCAGCGCGTTTTGCATTTCGCGCTCGAGGCGCCTCTCCTCCGCGCGCCGTTCCTTCTCTGCCTGTTGCTCAGCGCGCCGCTTCTCGATCTCAAACTTCCGCTCCTCCGCGCGCTTCTCCTTTTCGATCCGTTGCTCTTCCTTTAACCGCTCCCGCTCCTGCAATCATACGTCACAGCCTCATCAACGCCTCACAAAAAACACGCAATAACAGTCAAACTAGAATAAACACCACCAACAACAACAACATCCTTACAGCGGGCAATTTAAAAAGCCACTTGCCTTGGCAGCCTCCTCCCTCTGCCTTTCTCGTTCTTTTGCTGCTGCCTCTTTCTTACGCTGCAACTCCTGCCAGGGCAATTGGCAGCGAGTATTCACATTTTGTGAGCTCGAGGTGTACAACCTAGCAACGGCTTGAATGGGTAATGAACATCATCGACGGAGGACTTACCCTGGCCATTTCTTCCTTTTGCCGCTCGCGTTCCACGGCCGCGCGCTGGCGCTCCTTTTCTTTTTGAATTCTCAATTCTTCCTTTGCCGCCTCGCGCTCTATTCGCTCCAGCTCCTTCCGCCGCTCGCGCTCCACACGCTCCGCTTCCTTCTTCATCGCCTGCTCTAGTCGTTGCTGCAGCAGCAGTGCTCGCTCCGCTTCCTTCTTCGCCCGCTTCTCCTGCTCCTGCCTCATTTTCTCTTTCCGCGCCTCCTCCTGCATCAGCCGTTGCCGCATACGCTCCTCCTCTTGCGCCTTCTTCTTCGACTCCGCGACCTTGCTGCTGCTGCTTTTACCCTTCTTGGATGACCGCACAAAGGTGCCATCCTCCATCACCACACCCTCCCCGTCCTTCGTGACCACCCGCTTCCGCTTATTATTCCCCTTCGCAGCCTGTGCACACACAGGCAGCGCACATCCCAGGGTTTAGGCAATGCGGAATCGGACAGTGAGTGTTTGTCATTGGGAATACCACTCCAGAGCACGGAAGGAGGGTAGCGCACCGGCCCCGGCGGCGAGTCAAACTCAAAACCCATCACTGGCCCGTTTGGATGGATCTCCACCTCAAGCAGACTTTTGGCCATCTCGATGATCTCTGCCCTCTCCCTTGCCTGATACGCCCAGTCAAAACAACTTAGCGCAACGCAGGCACACAGCCTAGCAGCAAGCACCAAAGCAAAGGAGGAGGGCGCCTCACCGCCTGAACCTCTGGGTCCTCTTCCTCTTCCGTCTCCTCTTCCGTCTCCTCCTCGGTTGCTTCAGATTCAGAGCCATAGTCTTGCTGCGGCGCTGGGGTCTTCTCACTCTTGAAGCCACCTCCGGTGCCTTGGCCACCAAGCTTTGCTCTCGGCATCTGCAAGATCGGCTTGTCTGCAACACCACCATTTCGCAAACGCTCAGTCCAGTGTGTGGAGAAGGTACAGGCATGACATGGTTTGAGGCAGTGGGGGAACACGGTTGACATACCTTCCAGATCAGAGTCAGCTTGTTCCTCTTTCATTGTCTTCCGAACAGCAGCGGCCACTTCGTCTCTTTTTGCCCTTGCCCGTCGGTGCGTAAACCACACCTGAATCTGAGAGGACTTCAATCCCAGGCGCTCCCCCAGCTCGCGGCGAACATCATCCGAGGGGTACTGGTTGACTGCAGTGAATGGAAGGAGAGACCATGCCTTAGTGGCGATTGGCGCGTTAGGGAGACTCATATGCAGGCAGGGCAAGGTAGCAAGGACCGCTCATCGGGCGTGATCTTTCTGATGGTGAGCTTCGGCTACTTCCTACTGCATGTGTCTTTCCAGATCTCTTACACAGCGTGGAGATCAGTGGAGTGACGATGTAATGCTCGTAGGTGTCGATGACGCGTGATGTCGAAAGCAGGTTAGGGACTTATGAGGCGTCTGGGCAGAGATGATGCATTATGAATGAACGGATAGTGAGGTCACGAGCAGAGAGCGTAATGCATCCCAGAAACAGGAGAAATGTGAGAGATGAGCCGAGATACATGAGGTGGAATGACACCAGTTTGGACACGAGGTGAGACAGCATGCAGAGGCCAGAGAACAGGAGAGTAGGGCATGCAGCTCATATGTAATACGGAGAGGGGAGGGGAGGAGTACAGAGGCTTGCAGTCTGACCCTCATTTCTAGTGGGTGGGGAGACTCACTTGCAAAAGCTTGTTCCAGTGCACCTTTCTGGAAGGGCGTTTTCTTTTGCGGTTTTGAGGCGGACGTGCCAGGCCCGTGGTGGCCTTCCTTCTCGGTGCCATTGTGAAAATCGTCTGTGAGCGGGAAAGTGCCAACAAACGAGGGCAATACTCAAGAGTCGCACAGCCGAGCGCCTCTCATAAAGCGCCACTGGAAGAGGAAAGGGGATAGGGAAGCAAGCCGCCCTCACCTACTTCACGGTCCATCTGGACCGCTGCCGCTTTCCGCCCCTTCTCACGACGGCCGCGACTCGTTCTTTCTCGCTATCTGCAAGGCCGAAATAAATACTGAGCAGCACTCGCAAACTTACAAACGGCTGAACCACCTACAGCAGCGAAAAATCTAAACTAATTTCCAATAGCAACGCCGACGTTACCGACACTTGATAGTGACAGCCGGTAACGCTGCGCAAACGGGACTGCGAGTCTCGAAGCGCTGCAAAAGGGTTGGCCCCAAGATCACCCCCCCTGTGATATTCTAGGACGCGCATCTAGCTGGACGGCCTGACGAGGAGGTTGACTCGCTCGCTACAGCGACCAGAGAGACATACGGAGCTACAATAGAACGAAGCAAGGCAGCTTTCAGAACGTGGATTACAAGCGGAAGGGGCGAAGCAGGACCGGCGAAGTAGATCTGGAGGCGAAATTCGAACTAGCGAGAGTAGAGATGAAGCGGTGCCGACTGTCGACAGCGGATCACAATTTGATGCACAACATTACACCCAACGACAGACAGTCCAGTTCCACCGCAAGAGCCACGCAAGTGCTGCGCCGGCTTCGTTTCGCAACACTCCCTCTCGGTTGGGCGATGAGCTAGGAAAGCCCTCACCGTGACGTCCAGCTCGTGCCTTTCTCAGGCGGCAGAGAAACAAAGCGGTGGCAGCGAGAAAATGGCAGGGGAAAAGAGCTCTGTCCGATGTGCCGTTCGAAGACAACGAGGCGGGAAGTAACAGGCGGACGGACTCTAGCTTCCGCTAAAACGCAAGTGTGCCCGGCCAGGCACTTTCAACCCTAGACCGCCCCGCCTACTCCTCGTTTGCCCGGCGCAGAGCCCAGAAACAGCAAAGGCGAGGTAGAGCTCAACCGGCACACACGTTCCGCGTCTGGGCTCTGGTACGAGGAGGCGGCTCTGACCTGCGTCTGCGGGAATAACTGGCCGACCTCGGGGTGGGTTGTTGTCCTGCCAGACAACAGAAGGCGCCTATCTCAGGGGGCCGTACAGGCCATAGCCTGCGCCGGGGCGCCAGACTGCTTGATAGCGACCAACCCCGTGCGGCAGCTTCAGCTTTCGCTAGGAATACTTGTTGAGCGGTTTTAACGATGGGGCACCGTGGCAAGTGCACAGTCGAGGTGCTGCGGAGGCAGAATAATATGACACTGCCCTCCGAGGCGCAGCGTTGGTCCGTCCGTCGTGATCTCGCGGCGCAGCAGCCGCGCTTTCGCGTAGCCGCGTACCGCATCGCAATATCGTGCCAACATAGCACCCGCCCCGACCGCGCGGCACCGAGCCGAGAAGCGCTCATAAAATAAAATCAACGACAAGGATGAAAATTGATCAGCCAGCGGGGCCGGCAACCCCGCTCTGTTTCACGACTTTGTATGAAGCCTCACACAGTGTCGCCCTGCCAATGACATCATCGGGTCTTCATATTACACAGTAACCGGTTAAATGGCAGTAAGTTAGGTATTTAGTATTAGTGGTATCCTAATAGAACAAGGTTCAGTAGTTGAAGCTGTGTATATCGCGCCGCCTGGCGGATTTGAGATCGAGCCAAAGAAAATAAAAAGAGCTACCAATTTTGATTACAAGTACTGAATCCATAATATCTCAGCTCTCCTTCCTGCCAGATCATTTTTTCATTTATTTACAAAGAAAGTAATGGAGTCCACCAGCAAAGAGGAAAAGTAAACAGGCACAGGAGCCTAAGCCAGATCAATTTGCTGCTAAAATCGGTGTGACACTGCGTGTGTGTGTGTGTGTGTGTGTGAGTGTGTGTGTGTGAGTGTGTGTGTGTGTGTGTGTGTGTAGGTGTGTGTGTGTGTGTGTGTGTGTGTGTGTGTGTGTGTGTGTGTGTGTGTGTGTGTGTGTGTGTGTGTGTGTGTGTGTGTGCGAGTATCTCATCGTACAGGTAAGTGTCTCTCTGTCGGTCTGTCGGAACGCAAATTAATTTTAGCTCGATTGGAATCGATGCTACGAGTGCGATCTTCTCGTTTGGAAAATACTTATTGATAGCGCACATTTGGAGATCTGGATTTGGTTACCCCTTGGCAAGAATTCATGCAACGTCTTTCTGCTACTCTTCATGGTGCTTTGGGTTCCCATCTCCGTGACGCTTTGTAGGAGGGCGGTGTTCATGTTGTGGCATGCCGTCATGTTCCTCGGAAAATGGATTACAAGAAGAAAACATGAGCACGGACATGGAAAAAGGGAGAAAAAACAAAATGGCACGAGTGACAAGAGGATCACGATATCTAAAGCAAGGCAAAAAGAAGCACTACATTGTGCACAAACCTAGAAGTTCAAAAAAACGTGGCGCGGGTGATGAGCGCCGTGGCAGGAGAAGACACCCCAACCGAGGAAGAAGCGGCCTCCACACCGTGTGCGGCGGCGGACAAACCGCGCAAGACGTTGTCCGCGTGAGCAACATGGACGGCGAGAGAGACCTTTCGGCGCCCAGAGGCCAACAACTTGCCCACATGCGTCCCTTTAGATGCGGCTGCCTGCTTGGCTAGTTCCGTCAAGAAAGCCGTGGCGTGGCCGCCGAGAATGCCCTCATGTTCCTCGGCCCTCGGGCTTGAGTTTTTTCTTCTGCTATTATTTTTACTTGGTGGTCTCCGCTGCTTTTTCTTGTAAGAATATTTTTCTATTGTTACGCTTTGACATTAAGATTTCACTCAATTGCGCATCGCTACGATTGGTTCACGAGTATTGCAATGATTACAAAAATGTCGAGTGAAGGTGACTAGGTGTGTATGTAGGATTACAAAAATACATAGATAATATGTGTGTGTGTGTGTGTGTGTGTGTGTTTTTGCGTGCGTGCGTGCGTGTGTGTGTGTGTGTGTGTGTGCGTACAAGTGTGTGTGTGTGTGTGTGTGTGTGTGTATGCAAGTGTATGTGTGTGCGTGCAAGTGTGTGTGTGTGTGTGTGTGCAAGTGTGTGTGTGTGTGCGCGCGTGCGTGTTTGTTTAAGCTGTGTGTGTGTGCGTGTGTGTGTGTGTGTGTGTGTGTGTGTGTGTGTGTGTGTGTGTGTGTGTGTGTGTGTGTGTGTGTGTGCGAAATCAGCAGAAAGCCAATATTAAGGCACAATTATGGGCTTCAAGTATTTCATTATTCCGCGGAAAATAAAGCAAGGGGCCAGAAATGTTAAACTTGGATGAAATCAAGGCACAACTGGAATTAGAATTGAAATTCTTTACAACATAACCGAGTTAATGGATGAAATATTAAACTTGGATGAAATCAAGGCACAACTGGAATTGGAATTGAAATTCTTTACAACATAACCGAGTTAATGGATGATGTTTCTGGGAGGTCACTTAATCTGCCGTGTAGGGCGTTAGATTAGGGCTTACGCCGAGAACCACCTCATCCAACCTCTCCATCATCTACATGGTCCAATCTACTTGCCGTACAACACTGTCAAATTCATACATATCACAGGTTTTGTATTGAAATTGAAATTAAAATTGTTTACAACATGTCCCGGCAAACTGGACCGGCTGCTATCTCACGGGCCACTCTACATCGCCATACATGACTTATTAGCAAGTTGGGTCCGGGTCTCTCCGACCAAGTACATTTCTTATCGACACACCTATATGCAATGTGTGTCGACGTTCCTCGGGAGTTATATAACGGTAAGCAACCGCAGTAATTGCCACAGTCCCCCCACCTAAGCAGTAACAACGTAATAATTTTGCAATCAAGTAAAACAGATCTAAGAATAAATCCACTTGTCGAGAAATGCAGAACTAAACTGCTGCTCGACCTTCACGATGCACGGCCCGCTCCCACCGAACCGGGGTGTCGACCGGCCTAGGCCGGTCGGCGTTCGGGAGGGACGACGGGCCAGCCTAATCTAGCTCCCGCGTGACTTCGGTCTTGCCGAAGGTAGGAGGGGAAAGGCTGGCAAAAAAACCCTCCTCGCGCGGTCGCTCGTCGATCCCGCCGTCCCATCCCGTAAGCCCCGACCCAAGGTCTTGCCGCGTCCACCGACGCGGCGGTCCTCCGTGTCGAGGTCCCCCATCACCTCGAGGACAGGTGGGGGGGACCGAGACACACAGACATAGAAAAAACTAGCGCTCCTGCCTCCGCGCCTGAATTTTCCCCGCTCATTTCCCCGGTTTTTTCTCTGTCTGGTACTCGGGTACCTGTCGGTTTTCCGGCCTGTGGCCGTACCCTCCCCCCTCTGATCGCGCGTCCACCGAGCAGCCTTTTCTTGAGCGGGGGCCTCCGCGCTCACCCGGGCCCACGCTCAAGGACCCCTAGGAGTATGAAGGTCTGTCGGGGTAGTGGGTGTCGAAGAGGGGGGGGGGCAGGTCACCGTAGCCGGATCCGGCGGGCCGCGGGCGCCCGGAATTAAACAAAACCCTCCGTGCCGGGTTTTCCGGCGGCGCCGACCCAAAGGGTCGTCGCCGCCATATCGTGTCGCTCCTCCCGTCGCGACTGTCCTCCTTGCCGTCCCAGCTGACTCCTCCCCCCGGGAGATGACGCTAGACGACGTAGCGACGCGCTAGTGAGCGCCCTACCCTGGTGCTGCTCCCCAACTAGCTCGACGCCGGGTACGGACATTGTTTTTAGTATCCAAAAAAGCCCTCCGTACAGGGCTTTCCGGCGGCGGCTGATCCTGAGGATCGCCGCCGCCTCCTGTAGCCGCTCCTCCGTCTGCGACTAGCCACCGTCCTGTGCCATGTCTTGCCTCACCCCTCGGCAAGGTTCGACCGGCACAGGGCTGGTCGACGGCTAGCGAGCGCCCTTTCTTGGCGCTGCTTCCCGGCTGGCCACCACCAGCTCCAACACCCGCCTCCCACCGCTGATCCGGCCGTACCCTCCTCGCCATCAAACGCTGCCGTAGTACATGCCCCACCCCTCAAAGTAAGGCTGTATTTAGGAGTATCTGTACGCGAAAAAAACATATCGGACAGGCCGAGCGGGAGATCTTGGCGCCGGTAGTGCACAGAAATTATTTTTTTCAAAAGCCCTATGTACAGGGCTTTCCCGACAGCTGTTGATCCCGCGGATCGAGCTGTCGGCCCTCTTAGCCCCCTACCGTGCCAGGCCTGGCACGGCTATGGGGTTTCCAGCTCCCACCACGGGGAGGTGAGGAGATGCCGACGGGCGTGCGAGCGCACACTCCTCCGGGGCCGCCGCCGCTGCGCCGCCGGCGGGCGCCAGGTTTTGTATTTTGTGTGTTTTTCCTACGTGCTAATATGAAACATAATGTGTCGCTAGTCTCCATAATGCGCGACATGCTCCAACCGTCGCGAGGGCGCTGGTCAATCATTGATCGTAAGTTGGTCGGCAAGCACTTGTCGTGACGGGCTACCTTACCTCTCCTCATGTGCGACTCCGGTCGTGCTGGAGCTTGGGAGGTGGGGGGGGGGAGGCATGCGAAAAAAGCCCTCGCAAAGGTCGTCGACGGGCCCGTCTCGATCCACGCAGTCCCTCGTCCGAGATAATCGTTGCTCCTCCCGTCGCAGCTCTCTTCCTAGCCTAGGCTTCCCTTCCCCTTCGAGGCATGGGAAGGAAACAAAGTCCATGCTTCAAACGGTATCCGGTAAGGACCCAGACTTTATCATATCCCCGGTCCGTCTCCGCATGTTTTCCAACACATAACATGTCGCGTGGAATCCGCCCGTACCCTCCCCCATTGGTTTAAGCCGATACGTAGCAGTTGCCGATACACACTGCCAAATAGAAGTTGAAATTGAAATTGTTTACAACATGTACCGTGTGAAAACGGATGCTGTCTGTGGGCCCTATCTGCTCCGCTAACTGAGAACTTACAAGCCGGGGCTAGACCGGGAACGTCCTAATCCTACCTCTCTAAAGTGAGTTGGGGGTTTTTATCCCCCCCCCCCCGGAGTTTGTCTCTTGTGGTGGTGGTGGTAGGCCAATACGGTTACTTGTTGTTGTGGAGGGGTGAGGAACGGCGTGCTTCCGTGCGAGATTTGATGCGGTAGATGAGTATAAGGTGGTGTATCTATTGAACAACGTGCAAGTGGAGTTGTGAGAGGATGCGTGTGGTGTCGAGGCGTGCCTTAGAGACGAGTTTATCGGGGGTATATGCGGACTGTGAGGAGGGAGGTGAGGGTGGTGATGGTGGATGTTTGGGGGGTGCATGTGTGACTCGTGATGATGGGGCAGATGTCGACTTTTTCACCTTGCCAGTGGCTGTGGAGGGCGTTGATCATAGTGGTGTATTCTTCACGAATTAGTTGCGCGATGTGAGATAAGTTATTGCTTATGCAGTTTTTCCATTCTCCTATATGAATCAATAGCGGTGCCAAGGGATGCCGAAAGTGTGTGGACGCACCACCATGGCTCGCGGCATGTCTCCGAGGGTCACCACCGGCGCGTCCGGCGACGGGCGTCACTCGGTCGCGTCATCCAGCAAAAGAGCGACTGCGGTGGCGCCGTTGTTGTTGGAGTATTGAAATTGAAGTTGTTCATAGTGAACCGGTAAACTGGACCGGTAGCCATCTATTGGCCATCTATACGCAGCCATACATGACTTACGAGCAAGTCTAGACCCGGTACTCTTCGACCATTGACACCTATCGACATACTTACATGCAAAGCGTGTCGACGTTCCTCGGGAGTTAAAAAATCTGTAAGCAATCGCAGCAATTGCCACAGCCCCCCGCCTAAGTAGTAACAACGTAAGACTTTTGGAATAAAGAAAAACAGATCTAATGAAAAAATCCACTTGTCAAGAAATGCAAAACTAAACTGTTGCTCGACCTTCACGATGCACTGCCCACTCCCACAGAACCGGGGTGCCGAGCGGCCTAGGCCAATCGGCGTTCGGGAGGGACGACGGGCTAGCCTAATCTAGCTCTCGCGTGACTTCGGTCCAGACGAAGATAGGCTGGTAGAAAAGCCTCCTCACGTGGTTGCTCGTCGATCCCGCCGCCGTATCCCGTAAACCATGCCCCAAGGTCGTTGCCGCGCCTACCGACGCGACGATCCTCCTTGTCGAGGTCCCACGTCACCTCGAGGGCAGGTGGGGGGGACCGAGACACACAGACAAAGGGAAATACTGGCGCTCTAGCCTCCGCGCATGGATTTCCCCGCTTATTTCCCCGGTTTTTCCTATGTCTGGTACCCGGGTACTTGTTTGGTAGTCCGACCTGCGCCCGTACTCTTCCCCCTTTGATCGCGCGTCCACCGAGCAGCATTTTTCGAGAGTGGGGCTCCACGCTCACCCGGGCCCACACTCTCAGCATATAGGTTTGTCAGGGTAGTGGGTGTCGAAAATGGGGGGGGGGGGGGGGGAGGGGGGGGACAAGTCACCGTAGCCGGATGCTTCGGGCTGCGGGTGCACAAAAACTAGTCAAAACCCTCCGGGCGGGGTTTTCCGGCGCCGCCGACCCGGAGGGTCGTCGTCGCTAGATCGTATCGCTCCCCCCGTCGCGACCAACCTCCTTGCCGCCCAAGCGTACTCCTCCCCCCGGGAGATTTAGCATGTCGGCGTAGCTGTCTGCCAGTGAGCGCCTTGCCATGGTGCTGCATCCCAAATGGTTCGACGCCGGGGACGGACATGATCTTAGTTATCAAATTTTCCCCCGTATAGGGCTTCCCGGCGGCGGTTGATCCTGAGGATCGCCGCCGCTTCACCTAGCCGCTGCACAGCTTGCGACCGACCACCGGCATGTGACATGTCGTGCCTCAACCCCGGAAAGGCTCGACTGGCACAGTGCTGATCGAGGGCTAGCGAGCGCCCTTTCTTGGCGCGGCTTCCCGGCTGGCCACCACATGCTCCGACGCCCGCGTCCCACTATTGATCCGACCGTACCCTCATCGCCACCAAACGCTCCTGAGGTACAAGCCCCACCCCCCATAGTAGGATTGTATGCAGTAATACTTGACCGCGAAAAAACATATCGGACGGCCCGAGCGGGAGATCTTGGCGCCGGTATTGCACGGAAAGAGTTTTTTTTCAAAAGCCCTTTGTACATGGCTTTCCCGACAGCGGCTGATCCTGCGGATTGCGCTGTCGGCCCTCTTAGCCCCCCTACCGTGCCAAGCCTGGCACGGCTACGGAATTTCTAGCGCCCACCACCGGGAGGTGAGGGGATGCCGACGGGCCTGCGAGCGCACCCCCCTCACGGGTCAGTCTTTGTCCCGACATCGAGGGGCATGTACATGTTATGTGTCGACCGTTGATTGTGAATTGTCCACACATGGGGCAGCAGAGGGTGGGGTTGTGCGAGAGGAGGTGGGTGTTGTGTATCCCCCACATTGATCCATGTTTGTGTGCAAACTGAATATTGGTGAGGGAGGTGTGTTTCTATAAAATGAGAAATCCGCTCCGTCTATGGCGGCGCGGGCAAAGAGGTCGCCGTGTTTGATGGTACGCCGAAGGGGCGTATGAGTTTGTTTGATTATATATTATGTGCTTATGATTTGAGATTGATGCATCGGTAGGGTGTGAGCTCGCCTTGTCTCTAAGGGACGAGTGTATAGGGCCAGGTACTTCTACCGACAAATGCGTCTAAACCCGTATTTTAAGTCGTGTCCGGGTGATACTGTTAATCCATGTACACACGGAATGGCATGAAGGGGGTTAGAACCGCCGCTTCCCGGAACGGAGTTGTACGCCTTATCCAAGTACCGCCAAAGGCGGTACCCGATAGGAACATATTGTGCATATGAACCCATCGCATCGCATCGCGAATGAGCTGCGAACACCTACAGCGAACACCTATAGGTGGAGGGCCAGGACTCCCCCGGAGTCTAGCGTACAGATGTGTCCATTAGTAGCCTAACGGAGGGATATGTAAACATGTACCCATCTAGGATTACGTTGACTAGCGCGTTGGCGTGGCCATTACATAGAGAGTGGTTATGTGCTTTGATTTTGCCGAGGTGAATGAGGATGCCTTATGTGCAGCGGGTGTGGAGGGTATGTGTTATTGTTTCTAGGGTGTCGCGGTGGATGTGGTGTCGGCAAGCATTGCGGCACCGCATGAATCCTTCGTTAAGGCGTAGGGAGCATGCGCTGTCACTAAGGAGGTGGGTATGACCGAGCTGGAGGCCGATGTCGATGCCCTCAAATTCCGCTTCATTGATGGTGTGGGAGGGGAAAGTGGAAGTCTCCACGATTTTGACGTGGGTATCCGTGGCAAGGTGGGTGGCTACCGCTCCGAGTGGTGAGGAGCCTCCCTATCCAAAGCCGACAATGTAGACGAATTCATGCTGAAAAGGTATTCCAAGCGAGAATACCTTTCGTGGGGGAGTAGGTTACTAGGTAAATGTCAAGCGTTCCGGGGGAGGGTAAGTGATGGGGTGAGTGGGGCTGGGGGGGAGGTAGTAAGTGCCCGGCGAGTGTGGTGTGTATGCGGTTAGGGGGGTCGGGGGTGGAGGGGTGAAGGTTGGGATGGAGAGGTGTGTGTCGTATATGGATTCGACATTGTTGTGGAGGGCGGTCATGGCCGTGTGTGAGGGTAGGGAGGACATGACCGAGGTGGTTAGCGACGAAGCAGATGTCTACCATCTAGCGTGTGCCGAAGGGCGTGGGGATGCGGGTGCCCCCGTGTGTTGGTCGGGGGGGGGGGGGGGGGGGGTGTATCGTCTAGGAGGGTGTAGAGGTGGTGTGTGTACGGTGAATTGATATATTTGGAGTGGCGGTATGGTGTGTGTTCCCATCGGGGGAGGATGAGGATGGTGGCGCTGGGGGAGGAGGTGGAGTGGGCGCTAGTGATGACGTGTTCCATGGCGCGGCGCATGCATTCGTGGTCGTATTATGGGTTTGCGATGTTAGTAGCGTGCCATGTCTGTGGGGCGCCGCTACCGTTGGATGAGAAGATGGCGTGTTCTCATAGATTGAATGGTATGTGTGCGGATGCAGCGATTTGTTGAGGGGGTCGGAGTAGAGTTCAGTTTGTGTGTGGAATGTGTTTCGGAGGGCTGAGAGGAGGTCCTCATGAGTGGCCCATCTATTGCGTTTGGTGGTGGCGGGTGTGGGTGAGTGGATTTCAGAGCGGGAGCCTATGCGTGTGATGAGGCGGTAGACATCTTCTTCGAATTTGATGCGGTGGGTTAGGTCGGGGAGGAAGAGTTGGTAGATGCGTCGTGTGCGGGGCCCCAAGAGGGTTGTGACCGCATTGCCGTTTGGGGTGCATAAATTGTTGTGTGTGGAAGGATGGGCGTGTATGGTGAATCTCTCTGTGGGCAGCATGTCGAGGTCGGGGTTGATGGGGTCATGGTGGAAGGTGATGAGGGGGAGGGGGTCTGATGCCGGGGGAGAGGGTGGTGGGTGATTGGGGGTGGTGTGGGGTGTTAAAAGAGGAATCCAAGATGGGTGGATGGTGGTGGGTGGAGAGGCATGTTTAGCGGTTCGAAGCGTGGTGGCCAAGCGGTTGTGAATGGTGTCAAGGGGTTCGGTGAGGACTGCGGCTAGGAGATGGATGGGGACAGAGAGTGAGTCGGCGGCCCCTTCGAGTGTGGATATGGTTTGCATGACTTGAGGAGGATGGAGGAGCTGGAGGCGCGGCGTAGGACTTGTGGCCATGTGGTGATGTTGTTATGCCGTAGGGGGGTGAGGCGGGGAAGGGTGGATGTGTGTGTTCGGCGGGGTGTGAAGTTGCAGTATGCTTGTTAGTAGATGCGTGGGTCGGTGATGTGGGTGGCTTTGTCGCGGAGTGAGGGTGTCGTCTTGGAGGGTGAAGTGGGCGCGGAGTATATGGTGGCGATGAGGTTGGTGAGGGAGAGGGGGGGATATGGTGGAGCATGGTGCATGCGTCACGCTGGGCCCGGACTAGGCATCTCAGTGTTGGTGGGGAGGAGCCGCGTGACATGGTGGACTTTGTTGGCCAGTGGTTGTATGTGGTGGATATTGTGTGGATGTGTGCTCTTGCCATGTTGCCTCTATATCCAGGGGTGTTCATAATCTTGTGTAGGTGGCATAGTGTGAGTTGTGCAGCATGGGCCGGACGGCGAAGAGGACACATGCATGCGGTAAGGGGCATGCATGAAAGAAAAGGACACGTGCATGGATAAGAACACACGCATGAAATTGTTTTTGGCGGGCGCTTTTAAGGTTGTGTTTTGTGAGGGCGACACGGCATATGGATTTGTGGGAGGTGTGGTTGGTTTCGGTGAGGAGGAGGACGTCCGGGTGGTGGGTGGTGGCGAGGTGGTCGACGTCGAGGATGGAGGTGTGGACCACGGGTATTGAAGTTGATGAGGTGCAGGGGTTGGGGGATGTGAGGGGGGGGGAGTTGGGGGGGAGGAGGCTAGGGGAGGGACTAGGGGTTGGGGTGGGGGTTGGGGTGGTCTTGAGGGGGGTGGGGTCGGGTGATTGTAAGGGTTGGGGGTGATGGACGAGTGGGGGGTGTGAGGGTAGTGCGAGGGGGAGGAGATTAGGAGAAGTGCTGTTACTAGAGAGAAGCGGACGATTGGGAGACGGGTGAAACGGAAGGCGTGGTGCAATAAAGGGAGTGTAGTGCGCAGATAGTGGTGCGAGGATTCAAAGGGGGAGGGGAGTAGGGTTGATTGAGGGGAGGCAGTGAGTGGGGATAAAGTAGGTGTGTAGGAGGACGGCGCCCGCCGGCGGCGCAGCGGCGGCGGCCCCGGAGGGGGGTGCGCTCGCAAGCCCGTCGGCATCCCCTCACCTCCCCGTGGTGGGCGCTGGAAACCCCGTAGCCGTGCCAGGCCTGGCACGGTAGGGGGCTAAGAGGGCCGACAGCTCGATTTGCGGGATCAACAGCTGTCGGGAAAGCCCTGTACAGAGGGCTTTTGAAAAAAATAATTTCTGTGCACTACCGGCGCCAAGATCTCCCGCTCGGCCCGTCCGATATGTTTTTTCGCGTACAGATACTCCTAAATACAGCCTTACTTTGAGGGGTGGGGCATGTACTACGGCAGCGTTTGATGGCGAGGAGGGTACGGCCGGATCAGCGGTGAGGTGGGTGTTGGAGCTGGTGGTGGCCAGCCGGGAAGCAGCGCCAAGAAAGGGCGCTCGCTAGCCTTCGACCAGCCCTGTGCCGGTCGAACCTTGCCGAGGGGTGAGGCAAGACATGGCACAGGACAGTGGCTAGTCGCAGACGGAGGAGCGGCTACAGGAGGCGGCGGCGATCCTCAGGATCAGCCGCCGCCGGAAAGCCATGTACGGAGGGCTTTTTTGGATACTAAAAACAATGTCCGTACCCGGCGTCGAGCTAGTTGGGGAGCAGCACTAGGGTAGGGCGCTCACTAGCGCGTCGCTACGTCGTCCAGCGTCAACTCCCGGGGGGAGGAATGAGCTGGGACGGCAAGGATGACAGTCGCGACGGGAGGAGCGACACGATATGGCGGCGACGACCCTTTGGGTCGGCGCCGCCGGAAAACCCGGCACGGAGGGTTTTGTTTAATTCCGGGCGCCCGCGGCCCGCCGGATCCGGCTACGGTGACCTGCCCCCCCCCCCTCTTCGACACCCACTACCCCGACAGACCTTCATACTCCTAGGGGTCCTTGAGCGTGGGCCCGGGTGAGCGCGGAGGCCCCCGCTCAAGAAAAGGCTGCTCGGTGGACGCGCGATCAGAGGGGGGAGGGTACGGCCACAGGCCGGAAAACCGACAGGTACCCGGGTACCAGACAGAGAAAAAACCGGGGAAATAAGCGGGGAAAATTCAGGTGCGGAGGCAGGAGCGCTAGTTTTTTCTATGTCTGTGTGTCTCGGTCCCCCCCACCTGTCCTCGAGGTGATGGGGGACCTCGACACGGAGGACCGCCGCGTCGGTGGACGCGGCAAGACCTTGGGGCGGGGTTTACGAGATGGAGCGGCGGGATCGACGAGCGACCGCGAGAGGAGGGGTTTTTCGCCAGCCTTTCCCCTCCTACCTTCAGCAAGACCGAAGTCACGCGGGAGCTAGATTAGGCTGGCCCGTCGTCCCTCCCGAACGCCGACCGGCCTAGGCCGGTCGACACCCCGGTTCGGTGGGAGCGGGCCGTGCATCGTGAAGGTCGAGCAGCAGTTTAGTTTTGCATTTCTAGACAAGTGGACTTATTTATAGATCTGTTTTTCTTGATTACAAAATTATTACGCTGTACTGCTTAGGTGGGGGGACTGTGGCAATTACTGAGGTTGCTTACAGTTATATAACTCCCGAGGAACGTCGAGACACACATTGCAGATAGGTGTACCGATAAGAAATGAACCTGGTCGGAGAGACCCGGGCCCAACTTGCTAATAAGTCCTGTATGGCGAAGTAGAGTGGCCCGTGAGACAGCACTCGGTCCAGTTTACCGGGACATGTTGTAAACAATTTCATTTCATTTCATTTGTAGGAGGACATGTGCACCACATGACCATGCGTGGGCAGTGTCGTTTTGGCGGGGAAGGTTAAGGTGGCGGGTGGAGAGGGTGGGGGTGCGGGAGGGGGTGTTCCACGTGGTGAGTAACGCGCTAGGGCGGTCGAAAAGTTCGGGGGGTGGATCGTGGTGGAGGGAGTCGTTTCATGTCAATCATGTGACCATGTATAAGTGATGTGTAGTACACTGAAGTGAGAGTGTTGCCATGTGAGGATGAGTAGAGGGTGGTTAGGATGTCATGGTAGAGGGGGTGTCCACGGTTCGAGTGATTAATCCAATGGCTAAGGAATGTCCCTTGACAAGAGTGGGTGTCTACCTCAATATTCTTTATTATGGTGTATGTGCATGTGTGGTTGGAGTGCGACTTGGCGAGGGATTGCGCTTTAATGTAAAGGTTAGCGAGTTCTTGATAACGTCCTCGTTGGATTGAGAGTACCGCGGCGATGTCGAGGTCGCCGAGGGCGGTGGGGAGGCCGTGTGCAAGGTTTAAGTCAAAGAGGTTGTTATGTACGGTTTCAGAGCATGTGCGGAGAGTAAAAGGAGGCGGGAGATAGGCCGGTAGTTCTGTGTTAATAGTGTGTCGGCGTATGTCGGCAAGGGTAGGGCATGGGGTCGAGGCAAGGGCTAAGACCTCTAGAGGGCGGAGCTTCCCGCCCGTTGCGGAGTTAGGGAGTAGGCGCAGTCCTGTCGGCCGAGGCTGCCGTAGAGCGGGAGTGGGAGGTTCCGGTGTGTCCATCCAGTAAGAACTTGTGCTTGCCGTCTAGGGTTAGCTCCTTGTGACGGGCGGCCGGTCGGAGCATGGGAGAGGGTGCTGACATTGGAGATGAGGGCGATGATAAAGGTAGAGTGAGGGCGTATAACGTGAGGGGAGGGAGAGAGATTGTAAGCAAAGCAGTATATGCGTTAAGGAGAGGATGTTTGGGGGAGTGCTGGAGAGACATGTGGCAGTCGATATCGTTTCGGGTGCATTTCGGGGCTTCCGGTACAAGTCTCGGAGTAGTCCTAAGGAAGACGAGGTGTATGAGAGCGGGTGAATATCGGCAGTGCGGGAAACGCTGGGGTTACGGGTACATGATCGTCAGGCTATGTCTAGCAGTGAGGGATGAGGGGGCTGGGGCGGATAGTTTAGGCGAACGAATGCATGATCCAAGTATTCTTCGGCCACAATGATTCTTACCAATTATGTCGGCGAACCGGAAAAGACTAACAGTTTTCGCTAACTTGGGGAGGGTCGAGGATGTGCGTGATACTTGACAAGTAGAAAGGGGAGGAGAGTAAAGTGGCATGCATGGGCATACAATAAGGTAAGCATGAGCGTGTGCGAGTTTTGGGGGATAATGGCGAATGAATCGGCTGATGCGGGATTCAAAACGGCGGAAGGGCGCAGCGAATGGAGTGGGCGACATGAAGAGCGGGAGGGCAAGAGGCGGACGAATAACGACAATAGCATCAGTCAAGGGGGCAGAGGTGGTGTAAGTGGTGGTATCTTCTGACGGTAGAGCACTGAGGGGCGGGGGTTGTCGGTATACGTTGTGTAACCGTCGGCGAACGACGATTCCGGGCGAGTGGGGCTGAGCATGGCACAAGGCAACGCGACATACCGGACAAAAGGGTCAGCTAGTTCTAGATTTTTGTATTTCAAGGGTAAGGTGGTATCGTGAGGGAGAGGGAGAGCTCATGGTGACCTGATCGGGACAGTGGTAGGTGCGGGGAGTAGCGACATGTTTTATATATATCTTTTTTTTTCGGAAAATTAATGATTTTCTTATTACGCGACGGCGCATGATGAGCCGGAAACTCCATCACTTTGGGGGGGGGGGGGGCGCATAGCGGGAAGAAATGAGCTAGAGCTAGGGCGCAAGTGACGGTTTTAGGTGCGGAGGCTATCGGGAGAGGACGCTCAGCGCTAATTTGAGCCTTATTGTGGGAAGGAGCGAGACGATCGCGTGGGTATCGGTCCGCCGACTATGTAGGTAGTCCTTAATCCATACGGGGTATTCCGCATGGTTGTCCGTTGCAGTCGATCTACGTACGGGGTTGGGAGGGGATGCTTTGACGGGGGAGGTTAGTGCATAGGTAGAAAGCAAGGTATCAACAACGGCATGGGGGCTTACATAGCGTACTGTGTGTATGCGGTTCCAATTTGGCCCCTTTCCGGCGGGTGGCCTCTTTTGTCTGGTTTGTGGGATGCGCCGGACGACCTTTCTATGGGAGGGAGGCGGGGCCGAGGACTGCAACGACGTGTTGTGTCCGCCTCTCTAGTAGAGAGACGGGGTAGCGGAGGTTGAATAGCTTCTTATGTTCGATTTTGTAGTGGTGTAGTTTTGCGAGTTGGCAGCTTGCGACCATGCCATGGTTGACATGGGTTTGGGAGGCGGCGGACGGAAACGTCCGAACGCTCAAAGGGGCGCGAGAAGAGACGCGCGACTATATATATTGTAATCTTTATTGGTCCGCAGAGTTTTGTAGTACTTTGGTTGTATATCGGACTGGGTTTGAATGTGGTGGCGCGGAAGCTGTCAGTATGACGAAATTCAAAATAGTGAGGATATAGCATTTGAGCGTGTACCGTCTGTTGTATCTACGGATCCACTGACTCGGGTGACCTAGGCTCGGTTGAGAAGAGGTGGATGGATTGACCTTCCTCTTAAGCGGGCCCGGTTTCGACTAGTATGTCCCTCATGGGATGGCCAAGTCATGAGCTAAGACGGTCTGGGCGTAAGCTCATTCGAGCTCCCGACCCATCCATGCTCTGCAGTATGATAGTACTTTAATAGTACATTGGAATTTATTACGGTGTTTAGTGACGGTAGGATTACGCACCACCACAACATCCCGGCTCGCGACCTCACCAATCCCATGATTACCACCCTACAACTCTTCGAGATCACGCCAACACATCGCAGTTCTCTCCTCTCCCCGCGAGCAAGCGTCGCACATCACCGAACCCCAAACATACCACCGAGTCTACCGAAAGTTTAAACCCCATATTCCTCGCCCATAGTAATGATAATAATAATAATAATAGGCCCATAATACTCGCAAATTCCTCCTCTCCCGTCATCTCACACCTCTGTGGAAAATACCATCACCACATGGCCGTAATAACTCTTAATTCGGACCACATAGTCTTTTATCATCCTTAATCTTCGACAGGATCTCTTAAAGGAGCCCGCGAACCATGTCGACCCCCCTCGGTCTCGCTCCCCGATACTTTCCTCATTGAATCCACAAATACCATCCGCAATCGTCTGCCAACCCACATATATCTCCTCCACAAGTCCACCAATTAAGTCCTTTCCTCCGCTATGGTTTAGCACACTTCCTTGATTCCCCTCCTCCTTATGCACCTCGATCACTGCCTCCATAACCTTTCCTCGGGCATCAAACACCCCCGCCCGGGCCCCGCCCCCTGCCTCACCACTCCGGCAGCAAACGATCGATTCGGTATTCCTCGCCGCCTCCATTGGGGTTGGAATACCCCCTAGGTGATATCACCCGCATCCTCTTCAAGCATTTCGGGAACTCCACATGACAAACCCAATACATGGTCGAGTGGGCACCCGATCGGCTCACGGAATGTGTAATACAGCTATAACTTTACGACGGCTTCGTCATCGACACTTCCACCCTTGCAGCGGAGCCCAACCCGCCCCGTCCCCATACACTGCGCACCATGCCACGAACCCGCCTAACCCTCTCACGCCCTCATGTGCAACGCATGTACGCACTCCACCATCCACGACCATTATAACCTATCCATGAGCTCGCAAGCTAGCGCTGCGCGTTGAGCATTCGCGGGCTCAGGATCACAACATCACCCGAGTACACACAATGTACAATGGGCCTCTTGCCTTTAACTACGCGAAAGCAGCCGTTCGACCCCCTCATGCCCTCGAAGTCCTCATCGCCTTTCACACAAGCTTCATTATTGCCTCTGCCCCCGTCCTTTCCATCCACTCCCCCCCCCGCCATGCTCTCGACCCCTTGTCCACATCCAACACACCCCAGTAAATCCCCACATCGACATGCTTCCCACGTACCGGCATATTAAAATTGAAATTAAACACAACAATACCAGTAAAAACCGGCTGCTGTCCTTGGGCCCCCCCTTATGCTACGCCTAGCTGGACTTAGAAGCGTGGGGCTAGACCGTGAACCACTAATCCCAGCCTCTCCAATGGCAGTAACAATACCGTCTAAAACATACCCGTATACAAGTATTATCTGCATACATGTATGAAATTTAAAATGCCGCTAGTCTCCACGATACGCGGCCTGCTCCAACCGCTGCGGGGTCGCTGATCAGCAAGACTGTTCAGCTTGAGCTGGTCGAGGCGAACCTGCCTGACCTCGGCTCATGTGCGACTCCGGTCGTGCCGAAGCTAGGGGGAAAAGGCAGGTGAAAAACCCCCCTCGCATAGGTCGTCGTCGGTCCCGTCTCGATCCGTGCTCAACCCCGCCCGAGGTATTAGCCGCTCCTCCCGACGCAGCTCACCACCTAGCCGAGTCTTCTCTCCTCCTTCTGGGGCTGAGAAGAGAAAAGAACTAGGCTGCAGACGGTGTCCGGCTGGCTCTCTTGCCCCCGATCCAGATTTTCTCCTGTCCCTTGTCCTTTTCCCGTCTATTTCCAACACCTATCTGATCGCGTTGTGGCCGTCCGTACCCTCCCCCGGTGGTTTACGTTGTTAGGGGGCCGCCTTTACGAGCAGCGTGCCGTTACGATAACCCTAGGCACACTGCCTGAGGCAGCCTATCGATAACCGGGTACCGACTAGGGAAGGGGTTGGAAGAACACATGGATCGAGTCGCCGGTCCTCAAAAGATGGTGGGTACGGGAATTTTTTCCAAAAACTCCCCGTACCGGGCTTTTCCGGCGGCGGGCGATCCTAGTGACCGCCGCCGCCAGACCGTGCCGCTCCTCCGGCTGCGACCCACCTCCATCTTGTGTAGCATCAGGCCTCGCCCCCAGGGGAGACCTAAGGCTCTCGCAGGGCTGGCGACTGCTAGCGAGCGCCGTGCCCTAGCGCTGCTTCCCATTTGTCCGCCGCCAGCTCCAACACCCTCGTCCCTCCGCTGATCCGTCCGTACCCTTCTTCGCCAAAACATATTTCGCAAACGCCGCCCCCGCCCCATCGTCGGGAGAGTATCTGCGAGTATTTAGTCGCGGAAAAGACATATCGGACTGGCCGAGCGGGAGATCCGTGTGCCGGTGTACGGATATTATGTTTTTCCAAAACCCTCCGTACAAGGCTTCCCGACAGCTGTTGATCCCGCGGATCGCATCTGTCAGTACCTCGTTCAGGCCCCTACCGTGCGAGGCATGGCACGGCTATGGGGTTACCAGCGCCCACCGCGTGGAGGTAGAGGTAGGTGCCGACGGGCCTGCGAGCGCACCCTTCTCCGGGGCCGCCGCCGCTGCGCCGCCGGCGGGCGCCTAATGGCATGTCTACTATGTGTGACGGGATCTGAGCGCACCAACAATACTCCAAGTGGGCGCTTGCAGTCGGAGGATCGCCGTGGTCTGGCTACAATGATCCAAGGGATCGGTCGCCATTGAAGGATTTTGAATGTCCTTTCCCCGCGGCCCTAGAACGGATGTAGCCTCGTTGACTCAACCCCCGCTCCCCCCTTCTCTCAACTGCCAATTTCATGATACGGGCACTCGGTTGCGGATCCTATAGAACCCGGGTTCACTATATCGAGGAGGAAAAAACCGCGGCTCGGAGGCAAGAGCGATGGCCTCCCCTACTCATGCGTCTTCGTCCGCCCCCATCCGCCCTCGAGGTGACGAGGGACCTAGGCTAGGAGGACCGTTGCGGGGGAGGAGCGGCGATGGCCTTAGACGAATTGATCGTGATGACGACGGAATCGATGAGCGACTACGTGAGGGGGGTCACCAGCCATTCTTGCCCACTCTTCGGCGCGACCGAAGTCACAAAGGACATCGAATAGGTTGGCCATACGCCGCCTCGACTATTGCCCGTCCTTGATTGGCAAATGCCTCGGTTTGGCGGGAGCGGCCCGTGCATCGCACGGGCCAAGCGTTAACTTATCTTGCGTTTTAGGCTCGTATACTTATTACCGAAGTTTCATGAATATGTCCACTCTTGTTGCTACGTAGGCGTGCGCGGGGGACTGGGGGGGGGGGGGGGGGGGGGGTAAATAAACTACTGCGAATTGATTGGAACTTTATTGCTCCCGACGAGGCGCCCGCCGGCGGCGCACGGGCGGCGGCCCCGGAGGGGGTGCGCTCGGAGGCCCGTCGGCACTCAGCCCCCCTCCTCATGGTGGGCGTTGCTAACCCTAAAGCCTGCGATGCCTGGTACGGTTGAGGGCTAGGCGGGATGAGTCCGGCTGTTGCGATCCGCGCAATCATCACATGTCGGGAAGCCTCGGTACATAGGGCTTTTTTAAATGATTCATGTACACTACCAGCGCCTAGATATCTCGCTCGGCAAGTCCGATATATTTTTCGCCATTGAATCCTCTCCCGATAAGGAGGCGGGGGGGTGTTATTGTGAAAAAATTTGTGAGAAAGGTACGGATGGTTCAGCGGTGGGACGCGGGTGTTGGAGTTGGCATCGGACAACCGGGACGCAGCGCCATGAAAGAGCTCTCGCTCGACGTCGGCCAATGCTCGCGATATCGAGAATACCCATCCACGAGATGGAGCTCGACATCAACAACTAGGAGGACAGCAAGGACGAGAAAAGCGGCATGGTGTCAACCTTTGAGGTCGGAGCCCCGATTTGACTTCCCTCCCAACCTCTCCCCTTGTCGGTACCTACTATCGATAGGAGCGCCTCATGCGGTTGTCGCGAAATTGCATCGCCCGTATATGGTAGCCTTCCCACGGGTAGCTGTCACGCACATAGCGACATCTAGGACACGTGTTTACCGCCTAAATCGACGATAAGGAATGGGAGTTGCCTCGACAAACGTGATCTGTGGTCGTGAAGCGTTGCCGTAACGTCCGCCATATCCATCAGAGAACGTGGACTCTGAAATGTCTTGCACACAAGTGCTTGCGCCGTGCGATGTGAGCCAATTTCAAATTGACGGTCGATATTGAATGATATTTGATTCAAGATTGTTTGCGTGTCATCCCCGACTCCCAAAGTTCGTCCGCAAAATGTACTAGCCTCGCAAAATTTATCACAATAAAAGCAAATGAACAACCATCCGTGCAAACCATTATCACCCCGCGCCCCCCCCCCCCCGCCAACAGTCCCTACCGGTCGTACCGCGGTTTGAAAAAGCTGCGACTGTGCTTTGGCATTGGCGCCACCGACATGAATTGCCTTCACGGCGGTGAGCGAAACTCCAAGCCGGACCCGAAGACATGGTGCGCACCCCTATTGGCCACTTCGATGCTCACGCTGCTGAGGCCTCCTACGTTTTTGAAGTTATGTTGTCTGAGGTTTTCCGTTTGGGGGTCACGCAGTACGAAATAAGAAAGGAAGGTCTACCGACCGTGAACGGTACACCCGAGGATGCTCCCCACCTGCAAGATGCGGCGAGCCAAGCCGCCATACAAGCCCAGCAGAATAAGTACTCCTCAGTGGACGAGCACGGAAATATGGAAGATTTTGAGATGCAGCGGGGAATCCTGCTACCAATGCTCCTCCGCAGCCGTTGACTACCCTTCCGAAGTCCAAAGCTCCAGTCGGCGACGGCGGGTCGCCATTCGGCGTTCCCATCATCGTCAACGCGTACGCGGGCGAGATAAAAAAGGTGACGCTAGCCCGTATTCCACATGCTTTATTAGACGGATAAAGGAGCAAGGGTCGCAGAGTGATAGTATTGCCACCATAACTTGCAGGCCTGCAACACCACCAACGTAATGTACCGTCGTTTTGACTACTTAGCTCACGACGCTTAAAAATCGCGGTGGGCGACCACGTTTTGTGTTCTTTTCCGCGTTTTGCCAATCCTTTCCATCGTCTTATTGTATGTATTCGCTGTCTATCCGACGTTCCGTGTCGTTTAATATTACACCCTCGTCCCCGTATGCGTCTTGTCGCGTCTTGTGCGCCCGTCGACAATGTCTGCGTGCTGCTTTTCTGTATTTAGTTGCATAGGAGGGAAATCTAACAAGCGTCAAGCATGTAGCTAAGGTCGATACCTCGTATTAAGCCACAGCTCGCTGAGCATCGCAACCGACTTAACCATATGTGTACGAAGTGGTTAGCGAAGTCGACTACGGCGTTTTCTCTACCCGAAAGGGACACACCTCATATGTCATATGTCGCTGCACGTACCCTTAGCGGAGGCCGTTACTCATGGAGTGCCATAGTATAAAGGATATGCATGCGTTGGCTATCGAATCACTGCCCGTTATTATGGCGACTTGTTTAGTCCCGCCATGAATCTATTTCCGGAACATATTTTGTCTTTTGAACCATTTCTCATCATGTGCAGGACTCAATTGCCTTCAATCAGAAGGAATATTGTGTCGGGCCATGCAAAGCAGCCGATATTTGGGGAGAAACCAGCCCACTGGTAAGCGTGATGGGCTATTGGGTTGACAATCGTTTTGTGCTTCATGAAAAACTGCTGATGAGCCTTCACCGAGGCCACACAGAAATCGATTTTTTCAATTTAGTGCGGATTTAAGTCATGTACATGCTGATAATACAAATAGCTGATAATAATGCACTCGCCCTTATTGATGGATAGATCGAAAGGACATTTATGTTCAGCTTTGTTATGCATATTGTGTGACGTCGATATTTTGCAACATTCACACACACACACACACACACACACACACACACACACATACTCTCGCACACACACACACACACTCGCGCAAGCACATGAACACACACACACACACTTACACACACACACACACACACACACACACACACACTGATTCAATTCTGATTGTATGTACTTGAAATACATCACATTACCACCAACCATGACAACATTATCCTCACCACCCTTTGACCATCCAATACATCAATTACGCTCAACCAACTGATGTAAATTACTGATACCGCACTAATTTTGAAATGCGATTGCAACGCAGAGGATGAAGCTCACGTGAACAAGTGTCTACAAAGGGTTCTCAAGAGGCGTCTCGTGGTGTTTCAGAATTTAGCATAGAAAGTGCATTAGACTATTAGGGCAATTAATAGAGGTTGTAAGCGAATGTGTCGTGGTTTACCGCACTGCAATATTCGGGGCGCATAATTGCACAATTTCGGATTACATTTCAGAACATGTACATGCATTTCTGAATATACAGATGCATCCCATAATTATCCACACCTCTATTTTTATTGCACGTACACTCCGCACACACTGATTGTCTCTTTCGCAAGCAAAAGAATCTGGTTTATATTCCCGATGATCCCAATTGAGCGGCTAGTCGGCGGGTCACTCCGTTGCAGCCAAGACAACATGGAGAGGGTTAAACTCACAACATGGAGAGGGTTATACTCGTGGGCGGGCCAGTCTAGGCGGCCGTTGTCAAGAGGGGGAGGGAACAAAAATTGGTCAAAACTTGTATGGGACGTCACATACAATATTTGACTCACTTCAATGTTCTAGACAAACTCATGTAATTAAAAAAATCCACCCAGAATTGACATTTTGCCAACATACCGATGCGCAGGATGCATCAATGCATTCGCCCCGCATCACCTGCATCAATGCGTCCATGAATTAGTGCTGAATTTAATCAATGCGTCCATGAATTAGTGCTGAATTTAATTAATGCATCCATGAATTAGTGCCCCGTTTAATCAATGCGTCCATGAATTAGTGGCCCATTTAATCAATGCGTCCATGAATTAGTGCCCCATTTAATCAACGCGCCCATGAATTAGTGCCCCATTTAATCAATGCGTCCATGAATTAGTGCCCCATTTAATCAACGCGCCCATGAATTAGAGCCTCATTTAATCAATGCGTCCATGAATTAGCAATTGAATTAAAATTTTGATGCATCACTTTTTGATGCATTGCAGTTGATGCTTGATCTTTAATTTTTTTGGGCGATGCGGAGGCTTAATGGTGTGGCGGCGCTGATTTTAAATTGGCCGCTGCTGGATAAACCTCGTATGGAGGGTTTCGCTTAAAATATATGTACCCGGAACCTTTGAGGTCGGAGCCCCGATTTGACTTCCCTCCCAACCTCTCCCCTTGTCGGTACCTACTATCGATAGGAGCGCCTCATGCGGTTGTCGCGAAATTGCATCGCCCGTATATGCGCCCCCTTGGCATCGCCAACCACAAGGGGAGGGTACGGGCGGTATTGTATGGATCAACCGATACCGGAAACAATAAGCAGCCGACCGGGACATGACAAACGCAAGGAGAGGAGAAGGCAACTAGATGCGCCTATGGCTCCCCCCCCCCCCCCCCCCAAACCCCGAAAGGAGGGATAGCTCAATGCTAAGTGGAGAGCTTTGCCGGGAGGAGCGGCTATCATCTCGGACGAGGGTGTTCGTGGATCGAGTATGGGCCTTCGACGACATTAGCGAGGGGTTTTCGACCGCCTCCCCCCCCCCCCCCCCCCCCCCCCCCCCCCCCCAACTCCGACACGGCCGGACTTGCAAAGGAGCCTAGGTCATGCATGCTCGATTCGACAAGCACGTGCAAACCAACCAGGATGATCAACGCCCTCGAGCAGCTCGAGCGGGCCACGCATCTTGGAGATAGCGACTCCTTAGATTTCACATGTTCATCGTAACAATAGACTATGTATGCCCATGTATGGTTTATGTTATGTCGTTACAACCGACGAAGAGGGATGGACAACGAGGCCCCCGGCGTAAAGGCCTAATCATAAGAACAATATGACATTATTTGGTACGTTCTGAGACAACAGCTGACTTTTCGGTACATGTTGTGGAAAAAACGATTTCAATTTCAATCGCCCTAGAGGAACAACAGCAGACATTGAGCTATTAGGTGTGTGTGTGTGTGTGTATGTGTGTGCGTGTGTGTGTGTAAGTTTGGTGTGTGTGTGTGTGTGTGTGTGTGTGTGTGTGTGTGTGTGTTTGTGTGTGTGTGTGTGTGTGTATGTGTGTGTGTGTGTGTGTGTGTGTGTTTGGTGTGTGTGTGTGTATGTGTGTGTGTGTGTGTGTGTGTGTGTGTGTGTGTGTGTGTGTGTGTGTGTGTGTGTGTGTGTGTGTTTCTTTGTCGATAGGTGTACCTTTTCGAATGATAAAATTTGGTCACAACTCTTACCGTAAAACTCCCTAAGAGGCTTCGTGTAGAGAGAGTGCCGTGGGTCATTAGCATGTCCCGTTATCCGGTACATCCGTAATTGTGGCGTACCTTTACCAAAATTACTTAAGTCTTATTAGTAGCGGCGAAATTGAAAGTGAAATGAGGGATTGGTTTCTTTCAACAAGTATACCAGTAAATCGGATGTTCTTCTTGTAAGCAATCTTAAATCGGATGTTATCTCATGGCGTACCCAATACTGCCATCTAGGTATTAGGTAGGTTTTTGGTTTTACGCCGGGGGGTCTCCTTGCCCATCCCACTCCGTCGGTACCTGGTAGTAACAAAATAATATTAATCATACATCGACAGTCAAGGTATATCGATATGATAAAAATATGATAAATAATATGACGTTGTCTCCATGATCTGCGGCCCGCTCCCGCCGCTCAAGGGCGCTAATCATCCTAGATGGTAAAGGTTGTAGTGGTCGAGTCGGGTATGTATGATTTGTGTGACTCCGGTCGTGCCGGAGCTAGGGGGACATGCGAGCGAAACGCACCCTCGCTCAGATCGTCCAATGCCCATACTCGATCCACGCACACCCTCGTCCGAGATGATAGCCGCTCTTCCCGTCGCATCTCTCCTCCTAGCGTAGGGTCCCCCCTCCTTTCAGAGCAAGGGTAAGAAAACCATGGCCACAACCGGATCCCGTCTATCGCTCATCACGTCCATCGCGTCTGTCATGCCCCGGTCGACTGTCGGTTGTTTCCGGCACCGGTTGATCAATACAATGCCGCCCGTACACTCCCCTTGTGGTTTACGTTGCAAGTGAACCTCCTATACGGGCGATGTAATTTCGCGATAGCCCTAGAGCACCGCAAGAGGCACTCATTTCGATAGTGGATACCGACGAGAGGAGAGGCTGGGTGGGAAAGTGAAATCCGGGCTCCGACCTCAAAGGTGCCGGGTACGGACGATTTAACCAACATACTTCGTACTTGGTTTTTGGCGGCGGTCAGTATGAAATCGGTGCCGCGAGACCGTGCCCATGGAGTGGATCCAGATCCTTCCGAACAAACATGCCCTAATTAAAACCCCGAAGTTACCACGAAATGTGTACGAATAGTGCACGCATAGTCTCGGATCTACTGAGATTCGTGGGTTCGAACCCTATTTTTATTAGCCGGATCCACTCCATGACCGTGCCGGTCTTCTCGCCGCAGCTTTCCTCCTAGCTGATGGTGTCGAGCTCCACCCCCTATATGGGTGTGCTCGACCTCATGAGCGTTGGTCGAGTCGAGCGAGTACCCTTCCATGGCGCTGCTTTCCGGTGGTCCGCCGCCATATTTAATACCCGCGTCCCACCGCCGATCGATCCGTGCCTCGTCGCCAAAAAAATTCAATAATACCTCCCCCGCCTCCCTATCGGGAAAGTATCTAAAAGTGGTCAATCGCGAAAAAATGTCGGACTGCCCGAGCGGGAAATCTTGGCGCTTGTAGCGTACACATATTATTTTGGAAAACCCTCGCTACAAAGCTTCCCCGACAGCCGCTGATCCCGCGGAACGCAGCTGTCGACTAACCTCGCGTAGTCCCCTACTGAACTAGGCACGGCATGGCAATATCGCTACCAACGCCCACCACGAGGAGGTGGGTGTGAGTGCCGACGGGCATGCGAGCGCACCTCCCTCCGCGGCCGCCGCCGTTGCGCCGCCGGTGGTCGCCTTAGAGCCAACGAAATGGGAACAACGATACAATTATATATATGAAAAACATAAATGCATGTTTTCCGCGTAGTCCACTTGTCCATCATGCAAACGTTGTTTGTTGCTAGACATGCTCGGTGCGAGGCATGTTGTACACCGCCAAGGGGGCTAGCCGACATAAGTCGAGGAAATCGAGGCATTATACTACCTATAGGCACGAAAACATGTCCTAGCTCATGCATGACTCCGATTTCGCAAGAGAAAGGGGGCGGGGGGAGCCAGCAAAAATCCTCCATGCTAAGACATTTGTCGATTCCACCATTGCGCCTCTTTACCCCGTACCCATGCATGTCCCCCGTCATCTCAAGGACGTGTGAGGGAGACCAACGCCATTTGACAAAATAACTATAGAATGCGGCATGCCTTAATCCGCTCTAAGAATATTTTGTCCATGCGTACGCTGATTGGCCTCTATTGCCATTACCCGACATCCTCGATTCCTCGGGATTTGAGTCTCTGTGGGCGATGATTGGGCATGGGCATATATTTCAAACAATCCTCCGTACATGGCTTTCCCGGCGACAACGGATCCCAAGAGTCGTCGTTGCCATACCGTGCCGCTTCTCGCCCATTCACGTTCTCTTGTGTTACGAACTTTTATTTTTAGATGTCCTTTATGTTAGTGTTAGGTCCGGAGCCATTTTGTAGCAACGCGAATTGCAATATGTAGGTAGCATTGAATGGTGTGCTTGGAATTTATATGCCCCAGGCTTCGTCAATCAGGAAGCACTTTCACGGCCAGACTAGTCGTAACGAGACATGGAAATATCGAAAATCAAGTGGGCTCAATACAAAATCACATGGGACACGGGAGTCTGCTGCAAAATGGACATTACACATTTGCCCCTTGTCGCCCCACCCCCTGTCGCAAACGTCGATACTATTTATTGTCGCCGTACTTCACTCACAGATGCGTTGGACCTTTGAATAACATATTGGGAGGTCTTACAGGAAGCGGACTCCTCAAGGAGGCACGTCCGTGTTATCCAGCCGTCGACCAACGCCACGTTTCATTCGTGTTTCACATTCCGGGGCGGAAAGCGGCAGAAGGGTCGATGAATGACAATGACAATGGAAGGTCCAAGGATTGCTACAATGCCTGATGAATTCACGGGAAGATGAATTTAAAGAAGGTTGTGCGACACATTGACATCGTTGTTCGGATGCCTCCCCCACTTGCGACGCAGCAGCCTCAAACAACGCACGCTCAATTGATTCTATCGTAATAAAGCCATTTCCCATCGCGTTTCCTGAATATGCTGTTCTCCGTCATCGTCTGCTGCTCCCCTGGCGCATCCTTCAGTACATACCAAACCTAGGAGGGCAGGGCGACCCGCGACAGGCGCACATGAGAAGCACACCGCAGACAAATGACTCGCGCAATTGTGCAATACGTGTTGTTATTCAGCTTCGCGTGCCATAAGCCACTGAATGTACTAAACTAGTTTTTGATGTGCATAGCCTGTTTCGTTACCTTGAACACGACCCTGGCTTCCATTGCATCGGGTGCTGGTGGGCTGGCCTGCAGGATGGAGAGTTTCTGGAATTCGTATTCGTCAGAGAAAGCGGACGCCTCTTTTAATAGCCCCTCACTGAACGATCCGTCCTCCTGCCTGAACTCGGCCTCCAGTGGGCAGTCCGGATGGGTTGAGTCCACGACGTACTGAGGCAGCGCCTTGCAGTAAGCAGAGAAGCGAGCTCTGGCAGCCACAGTCACACCCGCACCATCTCATCAACTCACCACATCAAAGATCACCGACGAGTGTATATGATGAGGCGCCAAGAAGGAGCATACCTCATAGTTGCCACGGGCGTGGGCTCCACCTCCCCAGAGTGGTACTTCCCACAGCAGTCTGCGTACGCAAGCTTACTACCGCATGGGCAGGCATCCGGCCTGGGCGCCGACTTCCCCTTCCCGCCCTTCTTCTTCTGTTTGGACGCCGCACACACCTGTCGGCGACCAGGAGCGACAGTGGCATCGCCTGTAAACCTTAACGCTGTACAGTTCCCCTCTGGCGACAAGCCGACCAAGCTGATGATAGGCGTTCACCTGAAGGTGTGATCTATCACTCGCGTGACTGGTTCCCGAGCTGCGTCGCAATCCCAATGAGACGCCGCCTAGGATAGCGCTACCTTTGTGTCGCCCCGAACAGCAAAGCGCGGCGTCAGTTGAGCGGAGACGACCAACCATTGCAGCTACAGCGATAATAACCATCTATCGCATGTGCAAGACGGTCATATTACTGCAAGGTTTATGGTTATGGGTATTCAAGCGGCGCAGTTCGCTCACTTTCTCCGGCTGTCGACAGCCGTACGGGGAAGCTGAGCGCCGCCGTCCTCGCGGCAGCGCTGTGTTGACGAGCCGCCTGCGGCGGATGCTGAGGAGGGCTCAATAAGAGCTCCAATTTAACGCGAGAGGGCGGGTTGGGGATGAAATACAAATCTATGCACTGTTTGTGGGAAGCGAGGTTGGGTCTCTCTGCCATTGACGGTTTCTCTTCGGGGACATTCGGCTCGACTGGGGAAGTGAAGAAAGTAGGTGCCATAGAGCACAATTACCTGTCGTGTAGCTGCGAGTCCCCGCCGTTGATCCGTTGAGACCCGCGACAACGAACATGTACTAACACTGAAACCAATCAAGGCCGCACCCATTCTCGTCAACACAATAACTTGGGGCTCTCAAACTGTAGTTGCTCTGTGACTCTGCTGGCTGATGGTGGCCCATCGGTTCTTTGACGTCGCTGCGAGTGACGGCGCCGTTTCGCTCCACGTGCGCCACCTCGTATCAAAACATCCGGAGAAACCCTCTCTCCGAACATACCAATGAATCGTCAACATTAAAATATCCTTAGCCAAATATGTAGTATGAATATAGTGGTGCTCGTCTCCCACTCCCTGGCAGCCTTGCATTGGGAGCTCAGCATGGCAAACTTGATGCGGACCTCCGCACTTTGTGCCTTGCTTGGCACGCATTCGGTTCAGTCGATCCATGACTACTATTCCTTCGCCATGGAGGATGGGGGCCGGTTGGCGCCGATGGCGGTTGAGTTAGTTGATCGCATGGCTATTTTGGTGGCGGTTCGTCGCTTCCCTGGCATGGGTGTCGCTCCTTGCGCTCTCACATTCATGTCCGTATGCAACATTTCGTTCGTCGATCTACTTCTGTTCCTTTTCGGCGTTTTTGGGGGGATGTGCGACGAGAATTCAGGCAACGTCTTTTTGTTGCTCTTCATGGCACTCTGGGTTCCTATCTCCGCGACGCTTTTCAAGAGGGCAATGTTGGCGCTGTGGCATGCCTTCATGTTCCTCGGGCTAATGTTTTTTCCTGTTTTCTTCTCTTTGTTTGGTGACCTCCACTGCTTTTTCTTGTAGTAAGATTTATCTTTTAATATAGCAATATTTCCGTTGCAAGAAAAAGCAGAATAAGCCACCAAGCAAAAAGAAGAATGAATATATAGTATGAATATCGTACGGGGAGGATGGACTCACGGGCATTTACACCCTTCCACGTGATGTTCGGAATGGAGGTGAGCTTGCATGTGCGTGCCCGGGGGCTTTTCTCTCTAAACGCTTTGGTGGTCAAGGCCGCGTTGGGGGGGGGGGGGGGGGGCTCTTGTCGTCGCCGAGCCCGGCCAACTCAACATCACCACAACAACATCACCCACCGACTCACCTCTCTGAAGGTGATCTCCGACGCCGTGTTGCCTTCCGTCGAGCCCGTGAGCTAGTGGAAGTTGGTCAGTTTGCGACGGCCCCGTATGGCCATGGACGGAGCCGACTTCGGAGTGGTGGAGGACGCGGGCGCGGCTTTGGGTGCTCTTCCGCGGTTGCATCCTCCGCCTGGTACTCCCACCCCGATTATGACCTCCCCGACCCCCAACCCCCCCGGCGCGCCCACCCCTCACTTATCAAGATGACCGTGACAACCTCAAGATCCGAGAGGAGTCTATGCTCCTTATCCTTAGAAAAGCATTTCGCTTGTCAGCCCCCCAAGTTGATGGTTGGCGATGGGAACATGTCCGTGACTTGAATGTTCCGGCATGGCGTAAGTGGGTTTATCGCAACTCGGCGGGAAACATTCCCGATGCTGCGGCAGACTTTCTAGCGAATGCGATCGGGTGGGCTCTTCACAAGCAAACATGTGTCGACCGTGACGCCACTCGCCTTAGGGGTGAGGCTCCTAAAGTTCGGCCGCTTGTTGTCGACAACGTCCTTTCGCGGTAAGCTCATTGTCACGCCATTGCGCGGATAGCGACTCTTGCGGCCGACCACATGGGCCTTGTACAAAGATCGGTTATCACCAAAGTTGGTATCGAGCGGGCCAATCATACCACTAGTATCGGTATACAAACTCGAATATGATCGCAGCCTACCAAGCTTGGACTTGAGAAACGCCTTCAACACAATTTCCCGCCGGAGTTTCCTTGCGCAATTGTACAAGAATCCCGATGTGCATACTATTTTCCCGTTGGTTGAGATGATATATTCACGGGACTCCACGGTTTATTATTTCGACCCCAACGATGCGTCGCTCTTGTACGGGACGGTAAAGTCTCGTACGGGTGTCTAACAAGGAGATCATCTTGGCCCTCTTTTATTCCACTTGGCGATCAGCACCCTCCTCCATAATATTGGGGAACGGTGGAAGGTTTCATCAGCGATCCAAGCCTTCCCTAACGATGGCAAGTGTATGATCAAAACACCTTTCGTCCCGATTGTAATTGCGGTGGCTACGGAGGACTTGGGGAAAGTTTGCTCGAGGGTTCAACCCATCAAGTCTTCGTGCATGGTACCCCCGGATACATCCCATGAAGTTGTTGAGGGGATACATGCGAAGGTCCCCGTTGTTTGGGGTACTAGTACCTAGGAGCCCCTTTGACGATGGACTTCTCGATGGCATATGGCCCTCAGGCATCTCACAATGCCAACTATGTTCGTTCTTGGCTGCAATACACCGTGGGGGCTCATTACCTCCTCTTGGAGAATATTGTTTGCTTTGCTATGCCGGACTTCGGAGAGACACATGATGCTTTTCGCTTGATGATCACGTGTGCGGTTACACCGCTACGGGTTTTTGCTCCGCACCCTCCCCCCTCATATCTGCCGACCGTACCTCGTTGCCGGAGATATGGCCGTTCGTAGTGCAGTTTCCCAAACCTTTGGAGTTTCAGAGGACGAAAAAACGCTTGATAAGGATGAAATGTTCTAAGCGCCAGCTTTCCCTTCCCGCGGACTTTGGGGTATTTAATGCACCGTCCCTCGAGCTCGACGTTGAACATGTTTACTATGCTTCATTCACTGCGACCCTCGCCAACATGATTATTGATTACGAGTCCGAGTTGCGGGTTTTATGTACGGTCTTATCCTACATTAACTACTGAATGTTGCCACTTCTACTTAACCGTGGGCGGTCCAATTGCGCGGTTAGAATAAGACGATCTCAAGTATGGGCGGGTTTTCGGAATCGGATGTCGTGATGTTGACTGACACACTAAATCAAAGCCTTTTCGATTATGTTTGGCCCGTTGTCGAGTTGGCGGTATCTCCGGTTAGCTATGTGGCGGCTCCCGGTAACCAATTGACTTGCCTACAACTTCCGACTCCCGATGCTGTCACTCACTCGGGAGATTCCGGGGGCCACATTCAACGGGGTTTTCGCGAATTCTTCGTGCCCGGGCCTACTTTGACCTCTTGGCGTTTTGCAAACCTTCCCCACCGGACCATATGAGGGTGATTTCGGGTACGGGTTGCGGGGCTTTGCCTCTCATTCTCGCTTCACATGAGTCTATTTTCAAGGTGCCATCCGATTTTTGTACGATGGCAGCGCACCGAGTGCTTGGCCTCACTGCGAAGCGCGCCTCTCATGTTCGGAAGTGCCCTCGGTGCAATGAGGCTCCCTCACAGTCTCGTGGGTATGGATCTTCGCCGACGGTATCTGGCACCTCTATGCCAGGTGAGCGCTCCACAATTGCTATGCCAATGGACCACATCGCCCGTTGCCCGTGCTCTTGGTACGTCATTCAACTCCACGATCGAATTGTCCACGTGCTTGAAGAGTTCTAAGGGGCTACTAAGGGGTGGGACTTGCGGTTGGAGGTCCGCCGTATTCGGTCGGGAGCTTCTCGAGATCGTCATGGGAATGTGGTTTGGTTAGACTTCATGGCTTCACGCCGTCATCTTGTTGTTGATGTGAGGGTTGCAAGTGCTCGCACGAACACCAATGTTCCTCGTATAGGTGCTCGTCTCCTCCCCCCGGGCAGTCTTGCATTGGGAGTTAATCAGGGCAAACTTGATGCGGACCTCCGCACCCTTGCTTTGCTCGGCACGCCATCGGTTCAGACGGTTCATGACTACTATCCCTTTGCTTTTGAGGATGGGGCCCGGGTGGCGCGTGTGGCGGCTGAGTTGCTTGATCGATTGGCTATTTTAGTGGTAATTCGTCGCTTCCGTGGCATGGGTGCAGGTGACTCTCGTTCTTTGCGCTTTGAAATTGAAATTGAAATTATTGAAATTGTTTGCAACATGTACCGGGTTGAAACCGTTTGCTTCCTCTTGGCCCTCCCAAATATGCCATGCAAGGAACTTAAAAGTCAGGCCTAGACCGTAAACCACGTGAATCCGACCTCTCCAAGGGGGTTTTCGGGGGTTTTACTCCCCCCATGGAGTATGACGTGCGTGGGGGTGGTAGATGTCATTCACTGGCGAGTGTGTGTACGTTGAGTGGAGGTGCGGTGTGTGGTTGTGCGAGACTTGATGCGGTATATGCGTAGGAGATGGTGCAGCCATTGGACAATGCGTAAGTTGAGTTGTGTTAGGATGCGTGTTGTGTCTAGTCCTGCTTTGGAGATGAGTTTGCCGGGACGGTCAGTGCGGAGGGTGAGAAGGGAGGTTAGACTGGAAATGGCGGATGTGTGAGGTATGCTTGTGCGGCTCATGACTAAGGGAGGGATATGGACTTCGGTACCTGGCGAGTGTTGTCGGATGGCATTGGCGAGGGGGGTGTATTTATCGCGATTAAGTTGTGCGGTGTGAGAGAGGTTGTGGTATCTGCAATACTTCCATTCTCCTATCTGAATCTTTTTAATCGAGGAGTATAGTCGGCGTCCGTTCGAGTGTCCGACGTATCTAGGTTCAAGAAGTCGGATAAAGTCAGGTTTGTGTGCGGGGGGACTCAACATTGGGGGGGGGTATCTCTTAATGTAGGATGGCAAGGCATGAGGTGAGGGAGTCGGGTGAGAGGCCTTCGTCAACAACAAGTTGACGGGTGGGCATGTGGGTGGGGTGAAGGGGGTGGCTGTAAAAGGGGGTGGGGATGAATGTGGTGGATGAGAATGATTTGATGGGCTCATTACCAAAGCCAGCGGTGATGGTCTCCCATCGGCCTCCGTTGTGGCGTTCCATGAGGGAGGGGAGGAGTGCATTGTTGTGGCGGTCCTATCTTAGGCCGGACATATAGGGGCAGTTACCGGCCATATGGCCGTCGCTGGTGAATTGACTACATTTGGGGCAGCGCATAGTGGGGTTTTGTGCGAGGAAGCGGGTGTTGTGCACTCCGCATATGAATTCTTGCTTGTGTGTGAATTGGACGTTAGCGAGTGATGTGTGTTTTTTGTGGAAGGTGAAGTCCGCCCCGTCCGTAGCGGCGCGGGCGAAGAGGACGCTGTGTTCGGAGGTTTGTGCGAGGGGTGTATGTTTGTATTTGTGATGTATGTGTGTGCGTCAGTTTTGAGGTTGGTGTATCTGTAGGGTGTGGGTTCTCCTAGAGCTTGAGGTATCAGTGTGTACGGCAAGGTCCAATGTCCTAGCGACACTTCTGAGCATATGGTGTAGGTTGTGTCGGGGGGGTTGGCCGTCTGCTACCTAGCTAGCTAAGGTGTCTATGGGGTCGTTGCCGAGAGAGTGGTTGTGTGCTTTGATTTTGCCTACGTGGGCGCGGATGCCTGAGTTGCACCGAGTTTTGAGGGTGCGTGTAATAGAGTCGAGTGTGTCGCGGTGTATGTGGTGTCGATAAGCGGTTGGGCAGTTCATATAGCATTGGATGAGGCAGAGGGAGCATGCACTATCCATTAGGAAGTGGGTATTACCTAGTTGTAAGCCTATGTCGATGCCTGCGAGTTCCGCACGATTGATAGTGTGAGTGGGAGGGTTGGAGGTCACCAGATTTCTGACTCGTGTGCCTGAGGCGCGGTGGGTGGCATCTGATCCAAAGGGGGATGTACCTCCTGTTTTGGAGCCGTCGGTGTAAACGAAGTCATGCCAGTTCCAAGCAAGAATACCTATGGTGGGGAGGTATCTTAGTGACGTGCGTTCCGGGAGGGGGTATGTGATGGAGTGGGTGGGGTTGGGGGGGGGGGGGGGGGGGTTGGTAGATGCCGGCGGTGTGCGGTGAGTAATTGTCGAGGATGGTCGAGGGTGGGATCGTGATGGTGGGGTTGGGGAGGTGAGTATTCTAGATGAATTCGAGCGTGTTGTGGAGTGCGGCCATTGCTGTGTTGGAGGGCATGGAGGACAGTGCGCGGGGGTTGGCGACCAGGTAGATGTCCACCTTCCAACTTGTGCCGAATGGTGTGGGGTTGAGGGTGCTTATGTGTTGGTCAGGGGGTAGGAAAGTGGTTGCGTCGTTAGGGAGAGTGTAAAGGTGGTGGGTGTATGGTGAGGTTATGTACTTGGAGTGGCGGTATGTTGTGTT
>JAPMLY010001929.1:0-72414 GCA_026401115.1 Tetraselmis chui | reverse complement strand
CCCTAAACCTAAACCCTAAACCCTAAACCCTAAACCCTAAACCCTAAACCCTAAACCCTAAACCCTAAACCCTAAACCCTAAACCCTAAACCCTAAACCCTAAACCCTAAACCCTAAACCCTAAACCCTAAACCCTAAACCCTAAACCCTAAACCCTAAACCCTAAACCCTAAACCCTAAACCCTAAACCCTAAACCCTAAACCCTAAACCCTAAACCCTAAACCCTAAACCCTAAACCCTAAACCCTAAACCCTAAACCCTAAACCCTAAACCCTAAACCCTAAACCCTAAACCCTAAACCCCTAAACCCTAAACCCTAAACCCTAAACCCTAAACCCTAAACCCTAAACCCTAAACCCTAAAACCCTAAACCCTAAAACCCTAAAACCCTAAAACCCTAAACCCTAAAACCCTAAACCCTAAACCCTAAACCCTAAACCCTAAACCCTAAACCCTAAACCCTAAACCCTAAACCCTAAACCCGCACCCAACAAACAAACCCTAAACCCTAAACCCTAAACCCTAAACCCTAAACCCTAAACCCTAAACCCTAAACCCTAAACCCTAAACCCTAAACCCTAAACCCTAAACCCTAAACCCTAAACCCTAAAACCCTAAACCCTAAAACCCTAAACCCTAAACCCTAAACCCTAAACCCTAAACCCTAAACCCTAAAACCCTAAACCCTAAAACCCTAAACCCTAAAACCCTAAACCCTAAAACCCTAAAACCCTAAACCCTAAAACCCTAAAACCCTAAACCCTAAAACCCTAAACCCTAAAACCCTAAACCCTAAAACCCTAAACCCTAAACCCTAAACCCCTAAACCCCTAAAACCCTAAACCCCTAAAACCCTAAACCCTAAACCCTAAACCCTAAATCCTAAACCCTAAAACCCTAAACCCTAAACCCTAAACCCTAAACCCTAAAAACCTAAAAACCTAAAAACCTAAACCCTAAACCCTAAACCCTAAAAACCCTAAAAACCCTAAACCCTAAAATCGCGCAAAGTGTTGAATGCGGCATCGCTAGCTTTTGCCGCATCAGCTAGAACCTGCTCGTCACCGTCGTCATCGCCGTCCGCTTCCGACCCCGACCCCGACCCCAACTCACGTAGCTTTGTAGCCATTCGCTGGCACTTTCTTTTTTGGGTTCGGCATAGTTTCCGCCAACGGGAATCTTCGGTTTGGAGTTGCATTACAAGGTTTCCACTATGTACTTCGAAGTCACGCAACTTCGCGCGTTGGCGTGCACACTGGTCGCGTGACCTCGCTAGCGCGGATTTTAGAGACGCCACCGTCGCCCTCAACTTCTTTATCTCCCTACTAGTTTCCGCCTCCTCGTGGTCCTCGGGAATTTGTTGCTCTTGCCCGTCGGCGGTTGTATGCTCTTCGTCATATTGATGGGTAGGCTCATCTTGCGTTGCTGCTGCCCCGCCCGCGACGACCGCAACAACATTACCGGCCGCCCCTACCGATGGTGCGGCGGTTCCAACCTGCGGGGGTTTCGCCCGCTTGGCTTTACCACTACGACAAACTATATGCTTCTAGTGCCGCTTGCCCATGGTATTTAAAGCGGCAGCTTGGCGGCGTAGCTCGGCTGGCGGTGGGTGAGCCACATGTCTGTGGCGGCAAGTCGCAACAAGGACTTTGTCGTCAAGCAGTGTTGGTAGTCGCGGGTTTCCCGTACCATCGGTGAATTTACGATGGCGTACATATTTTCGGGTCAATGGAGTAGCTAAGCGAGACAACGCGCGACCCTTTACAATGTACTACGGAGAAATTACGTGTATAAATGGCGAGATATGTCAGTAAGTACTACTCAGATTAAATGATCACGGCGTTCTTAAGTACCGGAAAAGCGCGCGCGCTAATTTTGTCCGGAATACAGGTACTACCGACGTTTCCGACGCGGCACCAAACCGTTGTCCGCGAGCGCTAACCCTACGGCTAGTCCTACCGCGACTGTGCAACGCAAACACGTTCATTGCTCGTCACAACCAGCACATCTTGAACTCTATTCAAAACGCAGTTATTGTCGGTGGTGGACGGTCAATTGGCGTTGCGACGGAGGCACGGAGGCCGCTCTTGTCGGACGGGTTTGGTAAGCATGCTAGCGTCTCACCACCATCTCGTTACCCACCTCCGCAAGCTCGGAACTGAACGGGAGAGCACATACCTGCCCTTATTGCCGGCAGACAAGCCACAATGGTAGGCAAGAGTATATCCGAGATGACCTACAAAGCGGATTTTTGTTTTTTCTACACACTCATTCATGCTTTACGCTCATTTTCACAGGTCAGTTTGTGAAAATACGCCGAGGCGGGTGCGTGCTGCGGGCAAATGGCACGGCGCGAAAACTGCGTACAGTGTCTTTTAGCCACGGCCGCCAACCAGCCTACCGCCGCAGATTATTGTCGTCAATGCGGCAGGTCAACTGATTTGGAAGGAGTGGCAACTGTTGACGGGGACGTGTTGGTATCGGCTGTGACTGAGACGCTTTACGAGCGTTGTAACTCGCAAATCCCGCAAGGTGGACGCACAGCCGCGACGGGGACCTTCAAGAACGTCCCTATTGACCTTGTGGCGGCCTTTTGCGACGCGAAGCCCTGGTTGTGGAGAAAAATAACAGTCAGATCCACCCCAAGCAGGCGTCGAGTGAAGTATGTCACCACCCGAATGGAAGGTATCGCTTCAGTTGTGTGCTTTCACGATAAGCACGGTGATCCACCGAGGGTCCGAAACATGAAAAGCCGGACTCGCGCAGAGCGAGCGCAGGCGCGCGTGGAGCAGCATAAAAGGCGAGGGAGCTTCAGTTGGGCTCGACTGACGGACAACGGCGACATTGTCACTCTTCTCCCTCCATTTATTGTGGAGGTGACGGAGACCCTGTGGAAAAAGGGTAGCAAGCTGCGCAGCATAGTCGGCACGTTGCGCTTCCACACTGCCATCGTGTCGGCAACGCCGGACAGTGACGTGCAGCTCCCGGAGGGCTACCCCGTCATTGTGGATTCTAGGTCGGCTTGGCCCATATTGCCCCACTATGCCGACCCTAAAGCGTATTTAATGCATGAATTGCAACAATTATGCGGCAGTAACTTCCAACACCTTTTGGGGGTTACGGGGGAGTCGGACGCGCTGCGGTCGGTACAGGGATGGGACTGCACCGCACCAAATCCACCACCCCCTAACAGGATGGTGGGAGGGTCTAGAATAAGGTGGGAAGGTCCTGATGGAGAGGACGGAGTTGTGCATGTGGGGCGAGAGAAGCAGGCGGGGCGGTTGGAGTTAGGACATGAGGACACAGAGGGCAGCATCAACACCTCTGATATTCTCAGTGGCAGTGGACGAGCAAGCAGCTATACATCAGGGTTCACTGTCGACACCGAAGATGTGAGGTGCGGTCCGCACTTGATGCCAGAATATAGACGTTGCAAGGCGAAGCAACGCCTAATTGCTGAGAGGGAGGCTGCACGGCCAAGTGATGAATGTGTGAGCACCCGGCAGCGACCACGGCTGGCATATAGAACATACAAAGATAGGTAGTGAATTAAAATTATCACAAACTATGTAACTACATGTTCTTTTCATTTTTTGCGCTTTGCTGCTTGTTCCTCTAGTTCCAACTTGACTGCATCTGCTTTCCGCTTCGGCATGTGTGGCTGGGCACGATGGGATGGTCCGTGCATGTCTCGGTGATGTGCCATCAGGGTGCTGCGCTTAAGAACTTGGCCAGTCCGGCTCAGCGTGAGCTTGCCGGTGCATGTGACGCGCTGTCTCTGATGGTTGCTTCCCTGACGGTAGCCTTGTTTCACCTCTCTGTTTGCGTGCTCCATGCATTGCGCGCTATAGCGATCAATGCAGCCATGCGCCTCCATCCATGTCGGAAAGTGCCATGCCACGAAGTGCATGTACGGAGTCACATCCGCTGCTGCAGCAACATCCAAAAACGCAGAAAAGAATCCCTCCGCGGCTGCGCGTAGTGCTTGTGCTGCTGCATGTCTATCCGCTGCATCATCCCCCGGGTCTGCACTCCATGCGGCGCTCATGCAATCATAAGCTTCCCATACCTTGTAGGCATTTGCAGCGCAAGGGTCGGAGGGTGACAACACGGCGTCCAGCAACGCACCACGCCCCTCCACAACTTTTCTGACCTCAGGTCCATTAAGAGAGGGAAGGTCAGCTTTGCTGGGGTTCTTGCCTTTGCCATTCTGCACCTTAATCTCTCGCCCGGGCAATCCGATGAGTTCCAATACCCTCACCGCCGCTTGAGCTGTGGCTGCGCTATTACACCTCTTGTAAACGGTATGCCACAGCACGTGCGGGCAAATCTGAATGCCGGCGTGCAGAGTGTCCCCAATCATGTCCACTGGGTCTACCATCATCATAGCGGGGGGGCACAAGTGCCGCTGTCCGAAGTGACTAAACTGGTAGTCTTGTCGTCCTAGCTGGTTGTCGGGGGGAGGCAGGTCCCCATGGCATTGTATGAGGAGGCCACACCCAGGGCACATGTACGGCTCTGTTAGCCCATACTCCTCTCCGAAAGCGTGCGCTAGCATAGCTGCAAAAATAGCTGTCTTCTCCATGGGTGGTGTCATGCCCTTGCGCTGGTAGTCGGCTGGGGTGAGGTGCTTGTTGTGACGGGCCATGTCGCAAATAAAACAAAAGAAAGTAGATGATGCCCCAGCATGCCCAAAGGACCCACCTTGAAACGCCATATCACCACCAATGACAAGCTTGAAGATGTAGATCGCGCCATGCAGCTCCATTCCCGGACCATCACATATTTCTCTCAGCTCTTGCTTGATAGCTTCAAGCTGAGTGACAAACTGGTCGTACTTATCATGTCCCTCATACAACATGATCTTCACAGCGTTATGAATGTTGTTGTAGCCCCAACCTTCAAGCACGAAGCCGTTTGCATCAACCCGTGTAAGCACTGGCTTCAGGATACAAAGCACAGCTCCTTGGTTACCCATCTTGAAGGCCACACTGCCATCAGCTAGTTTTCGAAACAGCAGCACGACATTTTCAGTAAAACAGTGCGTACCCCGTGTTGTGCACAGAAAGTCACACGCCAAACAAATCACTTAGCCCCGCATCTCACCGCAAAACTGAATGACGATAACCTTGCTTGTCGGCAGTTGCTCAGCAGGGAATTGCACTAGCCTGCTACGGAGTGCTTGCATCACGTCGACAGTGGCCCTTTTCCCGTCGTCCGACAGCTGCAACCCCGACAGCTCAGCCACTCGGGACTCCCATTGCCACACATCATTTTTGCTCGGCAGCAACGGAACTCGTGTTCCGTACGGCAGCACGACTACGTCGTGCTCACATGTCTCTTCATTCCACTTCTTCCCTAATGCGTGTATCAGGTCTTGGTACCGACGCCAAGTGATTTTGCACGTTACCCGAATAAAAGAAGCCAGCGCCACAGTCCAGTGCTCACGCAGTGCCTCCACCACATGCTCTTCAACGGCGCTATATAACCCACGCTGCTGGCACACCGAGTCGAGTATTTCCGGACATTCATTAAAGAAGCAGTTCAGAAGTTGCACAACCGTATCACCCGCTAGACCGTCCTCGTAACGGTTGTCCAGATATTGCTTAAGTTTCGCTACTTCGCGGCGTTTAAAGCCACGGTAGTCGGTTCCGTTCCGGACCGGTGGTGCCTTGATACGTTTCGACAACGGACGTAGGCCTCCGTATGCACGGCGCGCCATACGTGCCTTTACAGCCTTGGCTTTCTCCCTACACCTATTCGCGCTTAGGCTGCCCTTCGAGCTTTGTGCCTTGAGTCTGCGGACTGTGCGACTCAACGACTCCCGCTGGCTGCACACCTTTGCGAGCTGCTCGGCATGCGCAATGTCCGAGTCGACTGACGCCGCACTTAACTCCTTGACGCGCTCCTCCTTACTACGGGACCGTTGCCTCTCCGACTCGAGTTGCTTCTGCAAGGATTCAGTTTGCTTCACCAGCTTTTTGTTCTCCTTGCTGAGGCGTTCCACCTCAGCTCGGAGAGTCGTGAGCTCCGCGGCCGATCGCTGCGTACTTGCCGCATCATCTTGCGACGATTCTTCTCGCGCGGCTGTCTCCGCTGCTTTTGCCCGTTGCTCCTGAGCTATCGTCCGCCGCCGACTCTGAAACCTCCCTCCACCTCTGCGTCTTCCGCCGCCTTTAACGGCGGGGTGAAGCCCGTCGACCTGATCGGGCATTGCGCGCACTGATTTTAAAACTGTGACGGCGGGAGGTATGATGCGCAATCGTGACCTGTAACAACATACCCATTTCAAACTCGGATAGCACGACGACCGGTCAACTTGAGATGCGTAAAGACCGTAACTAAAGCTCATAGTCAAGCAAATGAGCACCTAGGGCCTTGGGAGGGTTGAGGCAACGTACTTGGGCGCGTGTAAGCGGTCAGTAACACGAGGATGGTAGTTTGCACGTGACGTCGTTTTCGCGTGTACAAAAAAAGCGCGTTTTCGCCATTTCAGGAACGCCGTGGATATTGCGGAAATTGCGCTATTGTCCGAAAACGTACAGTGTGGGTGTGCCGTGTTGGGTGGCGGGCTGATACTCCTCGACCTCGTCGGGCATTGCGCGCACATACAGTGAAAATGTGATATCACGCAGCATGATGCGAGCAGCAACCACACACAGGTTTCAACATGAAATGACACGACAATAGGTCAAGTGAGGTGCTTTAGAGGCCCTTACCCTGCTTATTCATCAAATAAGGCCCTAGGGTTCATGAGGCAGTGTACGTGGGCGCTTGTCGGTGGTCATGCGCACGGCGTTGGTCGGGCGCGTGTGACGGCGTTTTCGCGTGTACAAGAAAAGCGCGTTTTCGGCATTTCAGGAACGCCGTGTCGGGTACCGACTTTTGGCGGTACTTGGATAGGGCGTACAGCTCCGTTCCGGAAAGCGGCGGCTCGAACCCCCTCCATGCCATTCCGTGTGTTCATGGATTAATACATCCTCCCCATCGTCATGAGCCGCACACGTACTCCACACTCATCCACCATCACAAGTCTCACCTCTCTACTCACGCTCCGCACCGACCCCCCTGACAAACTCATCTCCAAAGCACGACTCGACACGTCTCGCATACTTGCACACCTCCACACGCACATTGTTCAATGGCTACATTATCTCATACTCATATATACCGCATCAAATCCCGCACGACCACTTGCCGCGCCTAAACACACTGCACCAACACATGCCCTAAATGCACGCCGTCATCACCTCACATCGACCCCTCCCCGCAGAGAGGAGTAAAACCCCCGAGCACCCTTCGGAGAGGTTGGATTTATGTGTTTAACGGTCTAGCCCTTACTTGTAAGTTTCATGTACGGCATTGTTGGGAGGGCCCCGAGACAGCAACCGGCGCATATGGTATTTGTTGTTGACCGGCGCATACGGTACATGTTGTAAACAATTTCAATTAGTTGTCGGCGCATTCCTTTTGGCTGGTTGGCGACTGAGTTGGTTGAATGGTTGATCGCTTGGTGGTTGTTCGTCGCTTCCTTGGCATGGGTGCCGTTGACTCTCGTTCCTTGCGCTCTGACAATTATGTCCGCATGCAACATTTCGTCCGTCGATCTACTTCAAATCCGTTTCGGCGTTTCTTGGGGGATGTGCGACGTGAATTCATGCAATGTGTTTCTGCTTTTCTTCATGGCACTCTAGGTTCCTATCTCCGCGACGCTTCTCAGGAGGGCACTGCCGATGTTGTGGCATGCCTTTCTGTTACTCGGGCGTAGGTTTTTTCCTATTTTCGTCGTTTAGCTTGGTTGGCCTCCATTGCTTTTTCTTGTAATATGTTTTGGGCGCAAAAGCATTGTCTAGGATTTAAGGAGTTTTGTGTCAATAAATAAAATCGACGCATGATTCTTATATTTTCTACGTACTTGATGCGAAGGTGCGAAATCCTATCCGGACTTTTGTGGAGGAGTGTACAATTGTTAATAAGAATTGCATCAGAACAGATGCACCGGCAACGAGAATCGATACGCTGTAGTTATTGTGTCGGAGTTCCATCGGACATCACACCTCCAACAATTTCACATAAATGAGTGCTAGCACATCACCAACCTGCATTGGAAGGTGACTACATCGACCTGTGCAAATTAATTTCTATACACATCCTTTCGTTTCACACTTGTAACACCAAACCTTGCGAATATTCGGTTCGTGTTGAAGGACAGCGGTATTCCACCATCCGACACCATAACGACAACGCAGTTAAGCACACGAAGGTTATCCACGGCATCAATCCATGGTTCATTCAAAGATGGGAAGCTTTGAACACCGAGCTATTCCTCATGTTCCGAACGGAGGATGACCACTCTCCCCCCCCCCCCCCCCCCCCCCCCCCCCCGCAGCATACACACACACACACACACGGCTTCGGAAGTGAATGCCACTAATTCAATTTATCGGACTAATGAAAACTTCTACCTCCGAACGAGCGGGGGAGTGTGGCCTACCACGAAAGGTTTGACTGGTTGGTTTCTGGAGCACGAGCCCCTGCTCACGATATCCACTTTTCCACAATATCCATTGTTGAAAGCTATGAGCACCGAGCGATACATCATGGTCCGAACGGAGGATGACCACCCTCCCCCCAAACATACACAAACATGCTCAGATGAATTTGGAAGTGAACGCCATTAAAGTGTGCTCAATACTAAATAATTGGTGATCGTACGTGCTCCATAACGAGCGGAGAGTGTGGTCTACCACGGAAATTTCGACTGGTTGGCTTCTGGAGCCCCTGCTCACGATATCCCACGGGGCTCTGTTTCTCTAGGATTTCCGCATTTACTTCCATCAACACACCTGCTAACAATTAAAGGGCAAATGGTTGATATGGTAAGCAGATACCTCCGCCCCCCCTGCCGGGTTCTGTTCTCAATTATGAAACTACTATCTGATACTTCTCGGCACATGAATAACCATCCCCATTGAAGTTCAATTCAATACAGTGCAATGCCACTGCAGCTTCCCAACCCCTCTCTCAGCGCATGTATTTACGTAATATGTTTCAAGGAATTATCCTTCTTCAAAGGAGGGCATAGACAAGGTGGTGGGCTGACTTATTGTAGAATTCGTGCTGAATTGCGAAGGAACGTGATGCTCTCACGTAAGCAAATTGTGAAGACAGTGGGAAGTTCCGGTCGCGATTTCAAGCAACCGGGTGAAATGACGAGCAAGCAAGATGGCCACATAAAACTGTATGATGTGGCTCTAGAAACAGCGGCCTCGTATTCAATAGTGTCACCACCTGCGACATTCATGACGGTGAAAATGAAGTTCATTGAAAAAGCCACCGCCTGACAAACAGCCACCAAGCTCTCCCCTCCCCCGCGCGCCTTTGCTACACTGGGATCTTGTCCCAGTTTGCTCTACCTGGAGCGTTTCAAATTAACCAAACATGAGACAGAATAAAGAACTGAAGGAGCGGGGGTGGGTCTGACATACTTTTAACTGTAGTTAACCAAATGATCTCGTGCAGGAGTGAGAGGAAACGGTGGGCCGGTGGCTGCTCTCACTTAGTGGGACTCGCCGTTCTTGCGGGCTTCCTGAGCGTGCTTCCAGTGAGAATACTCCGTGGGCCAAGCGAAAACGTAGGCGACGCAGAAGACGCCGACCATCACGTCCTTGAGTGGCTTGGCGCTGCCCGTATCAATGTTGGCGACCTTGTAGTCGTGCACCCACTTCATGAACTTAGGGCTCAGGTTCTCATACCTCGCGGTGCTACGCACATACGGCCATACCTCGGCGGGTTTCAGCGTGCCGATGTGCTTGATGAAAGCAGACATTGTCACCGGTCGCTTATATGCTTCGTGTGTATTTTGCGAGATAAGGCGGGGGGAGGATGGTGCAGTTGGTTGACGATACTGGTTGGATTATTAGGGATGCATAATGGGCGGTGGTGGTGATAGATGGCCGCGCTGTGCTGTAGCTGGCATGAGTAAATTTAGCAGTATAGTTTTTTTGATTTTAGTAATGTAGTATATGTACCACGCGTCATACACCGTACGATATCGCTAGATTATATTAGGCCTCCGCCACTGCCCAAACGAGCGCTGCGATGTACAGCTATGGAATGTACTAAGATGAGTCAAACCAACCCACAACACGGCACAAGCAGCACCATTCCGCCCGCCAAACGAAAGCTGCAAGTGTCTAAAGCACGCAACTGTTCCGCCACAACCCCACTTCACCCTGAAAATACATGTCCTGGGAATCTTTTCCGGCCTTGGGCTGCTGTGTCGAGCTGCTAGTATATATTATCGGCCCGAGGAAAGATAGTGGGGGTGGATGCGTACGTGTGGATGCAACAGCTTGTGTACGCACACGCAAGCGACCTCGTGGAACGTGCCGACAACGACCAGTTCGCCACACCAGTGCGGCCGCGAGCGCAGTATGTGATCGCTTAAGGCCATTATCTGTTGCTAGTTGTTTACGACGGGCGCATCCTGGCCGAGATTCCGACATACAAGCAGCGGCAGCAGCGGCGGATGTCGGCACTCGCCAAGTTGCTGTACGACGGCGGCAAGCCTTACCACCCAGCGGCCGCCGCGGCACAAAAACTTGGCTGACCTACTAGTATCGAGTGCCTGAAGGCGTTGCGTCTCCAGGGAGTTCCACACGCTACTACTCCCTACGAAGCGGACTCTGAACTCGCGCATATGGCCAAGAACGGAACCATATGGGCAGTGTGGACAGTAGAAGACAGCGACTTAAGATTTTATGTCGTGCCAGTTCAAAGTGTCTTGGAAAACAATGCGGTGCTTTTCAGAGAATTATATCGAGATCATGCCTCATGGTCCCAAACACCTAAGTATAATATAGGTTTTTGGAAAGACTTTTCGCTTGCGTATGTAGTGGCTGCAGCTTATCAGGTTGTGATTACAGCACACAGTTGGCCAGAGAGGTGGGTCCTTCAGAGGCGGTAATGGCGATTTTCACCGTAGCTGTGTGTGTGTGTGTGTGTGTGTGTGTGTGTGTGTGCTTCAGTGTGACTATTTACACATGGGTTTGTGTATGTGTTTGTGTCTTGACTATTCACACATGCACAGGGGCTCGCGCGTGTGTGTGTATGTATGTCACTGCCTACACGCGCGCGCGAGCACGCGTGTGTGTGTGTGTGTGTGTCTGTGCGTGGCTATTCGCACATGCGTGTGTGTATGTGCGTGTGTGTGTGTGTGTGTGTGCGTTTGTGATTGCTTGCATGCGGCCGTGCGCGCGTGTTTCTCTATGTGGCAATTTCCACATGCGTTTATGTGTGTATTTGTACGTGCGTGTGTGTGTGATCATGTGTGCGTGTGTGTGTGTTTGTGTGTATGTGATTTTTAACACGTGGGTGTACGTAGCATATGAAGCACATACACTTTTGAATGCAATGCATACGAGGGATGGAAGGTATGTGTACAATTAGTATCAGTTGATTTCATATTGCCAAGTGACTGCTCGGTGACTTTGGTTGTCGGCGATTCGCATCGTGTGTGTGTGTGCGTGCGTGCGTGTGTGTGTGTGTGTGTGTGTATTTGTGTGTGATCTTAGCGATAGATCATCACTGGGCTTTTCTGGAATAGCTAGCCGAAGAGTGCCACTGTGACTGGGTAGAGCAAAAAAAGTTGTGGCAGCTTTTCTTTATCCACAAGTTCCATTTGTGTTGTTTAACGACGAAACCATAAGTGGGCTAAAACAAACAAGCAAATGCGCCAAGCTGGCAGTGCCTCCCTTCGTATAATCGTATGTGAATTAACATCTCCTCTAACCTTCCCTGGTGGCGTCATAACCTTCCCTGGTGGCGATATTTTCACTTATGCCAAAATCAACTAGATTATGAAAATTAAGTTGCGTTGACCGACGCATAGTAGCCACAATCGCCGTGTTGACCAATAACCATCTTCCATATGACACGATGACCGCCCCTTGTCTACCAACCCCACATGCTAGTTGTGGCGCTGCCGCCGTTACCGCCGTGCCCCCCGCCCCGCCAAAGATTAAGGCTAGGGATCAAGTGATTTTTTGTCGATGTTAATGGTAATGATATTTTACAACGTCGATGTTGATGGTATTGATATCTTGGATTGTCGATGTTGATGGCGTTGATAGTTTGAGATGCTTACATCGATGGCAATTTAAGCCGATATTATCGCCGATGTATCGACATTTGGGACGATACATCGAGCCTAAATAATCAATATTTTACAATTGTTTTGATAATTGATGGCATTGATTCGAGCACTACTTCCATCGTGTCGATGTCGATGTCGCAACCTATCACATCGATGGCACTATCACAAGGTGATGATGATACTATCGACGATGCATCGATGGCTGATCCCTAGCCTTACCAAAGACAAGATCACGTACGTAGAGCCATGCGCGCCCGTAAATGCAACGTCATGTGAGCTACCGCCACGCGAACGACCCGCCTCTCACGACTACGACGCGCACGAGTTTGACCACTTATATGTAGAACCCCCCCCCTCCCCCGTGTTGGTCAGGTCCTCGCATGGGGGTCAACGGACTACGAAGTCGTGACGCGCTACGCACATGACTACGCCAAGGCCGTGGGCTTCACTCAAAAACTGATCGCATACAATAAAAACACGGAAGGGGTTCCCCGCCGCATCCGCAAACAATGTGGCAGCTCCGGAAAACCTGCTCCTTCTAAAAAGATAGAAGACCCTTGTAAGCACCGGGAACGCCTCAACAAGCACGTCGGATGTCTTTACAACATTACTATATTATGGAAAATTGCTAGCCGCCCGGGCGAGCACACATGCCAAGCGGCTAGTGGAGACTACCCGGCATGGGTCATCACGGCCGTTTCTGGTTGTTTTTGAACCACGGCCCGTGCGAGGGCCTCAATGGAGCTTCCCACACCCTTCACCCCTACCGCCAAGACCTTATCCCGGACAATCCATTTGCCGACGTTGTACGCCAAAGGGTCACCCATTACGTCAACAAGGGCAAGTGCATATACTAGCACATAGCAAAGGCCATGTTGTTGGTCGATTTTATTGATGTGACCATTGAGGAGTCGAGAATCCGAAACGTCATGCGGGATGTCAAGGGCAATAGAAGCGCTGCGGTCGGCCAATGCCGTGGCCTTCTCGAGAGATTATTGGAGCAACAACATAATCGACACCCCGGCATGGTTATCCACCAATTACTATACGACGAAGAGCGCCGCAAGGGGGTGCTATGATTCAATCTATGCGAATCACCACAAATTTCGTAACAACAATTATATATTTGTTGCGAGACATGGTTTTGTGTGATAATCAAGCTGCTACACAGCAATGTTGGTCAAGTAGCATCGTGATAGTACGGCTGTGACTCAGCACTATAAGATGATAAGCCAATCTACAATAGAGAGGATTAGGTTGCTGATGGTGGCAAGTTGCTGAGCGTTAGATATCATCTAAAGGCTCAGAATATATGTTGGCGTGTGCTCACCACAAGGTGAATGCGTGTCCTGTGATAGGCAAGTGCTAGGCACTTGCTAGGGGTTAGATGACATGCAGTGTCACTCACCGAGTGTAAGCATTCCTTATTGCCCCCTCAACTTTGATAGGTTATGGGCCCTCTAGCTGCTAGTTGTTGGAGTCATTTGTCTTGACTGGAACCTAGAGCTTGCTTCTCGAAGAGTGGTAGACCTTTGTGGTGTCGCACGATACGTGAGGTGCGGCTGGCTCACAAAGGGGCTGGCTCTTGCTTGTGTTTGTAGCTTTACTTCGATACCCGGCTGGTAGCGACTTGTTTGTGTCGCTTGGAGCCGGCTTCAACCCCCGAACGCCGACTCGTGTGACGTGAAGATCGGCTTGCTTTTCTTTGTTCTAGCTTGGCGCTTTCTGGAATTTTATTCGCTTCCGGAGCTTGTCACCCGCCAGTTTCTTTTCTCGTGAAAGCCGATAGTGGTCCGGCTGAATTTTTGGAAAGGCATCTTACCACAAGTGTACTAACATTCATGTACGACGTCACTTGACCGACCTTCTGAGACTCGTTTCTGATTGCCTTGGCTGTATAGACTCCGGGAGTACAACTGCGTCTTCGGTCAGCCCTTTGTCGTCTCCTTTTCTGAGCCGTGTTGCCCGCCTCTTCACCGGTACTTGGTGCTTTTCTTGTTGGCATTATTCCTGATTTTCTGGTTCTCTTGCGAGCGCATCCGACGTACCTGCTATGGACTCCGTGAAACTACCCAAATTCAGTGGGGAGAGACGAGATTTTGACGTGTGGAAGAAACGTTTTCGTGCATTTGGCTTGATGCAAAAGTGGGCTCCGGCTTTGTCGTCGGATGGTGCCGCTTCCTCTCAACAACAAGTCGACATGTACTCCACATTGATTCTTGCGCTGCCGGAGGACGACCTTTCCATTATCGAGAATGTTAGCGAGGATGACAAGACCTGCGGCCACACTGCGTGGACTGCGTTAGTCAATCATTATGAGGACGATGGTATTTACCGGTGTACGGAACTATTGCAGGACTTGGAGACGCCGCAAGCGGACGGCGAGAGCGGCATTCAATATCTGAACCGGTTAGTTCGACTGCAACGACAGCTTGCCCGAGTTGGGGACGTCGTCCACGACCGGCGTATCATCATGTACTTGGTGAAGGGTTTGCGCAGCGAATACCACTCCATCACCGACACGTGGGACGTACACGACCTCAGCATGGATACCGTCAAGCGTGATCTTCGTCAAAAGGGCATGCGCATCGAGAGTCGTGCGCAATCACATTCAACGGAGCCCCCATCGCCTACGGCTTTTGCAGCGTCTCATGATGACTCAACGACTGAACTTTTGAAGCGGCAAGTCTCCGAGCTCCAAGACCAACTGAAATCTCTTCAAGGAGCTGTGACTACTCGTCGTACCTCATATGGCAGAGGCGGAGAGAGAATTTTTCGTGGTGTTTGCTATGGCTGTGGTAAGAAGGGCCATCGCAGGTCCGAGTGCCCCGTCAACAACACCGGAGGTAACTCTGCGCAAGTGGACTCCCCGGTTGCTTTTCCGGCGGTCATGGACGTGACAGCCACCCCTGCGAGGCCATTCTCCGAATCTCCGAGGCTCGACACATGTTCGAGCGCGATGGGGAAACGTGGATGTGGTTGGCCGACAGCGGCGCCAGCCATCACATGACTAGTGTGCGGCGTGACTTCTGTGAGTATCGAGCGCTCAACAACCGGCTTTGGGTGAAAGGTATCAGCGCCCGCGCTGTTGGAGTGGGCTCGGTCCGAATCATTGTGAAGGCTGAAGATGGAGAGGAGATTCCTGCCACGCTAAAGAATGTGCTCCACGTTCCTGAGCTATCCCGTCGTGCGTCGTGGTCTTACCATCGACTTTTCAGCCTCACCCAAGCTCGGCGACAAGGTCATTCTGTGGTGCTAGCTGATCCCGTGGACCACCTTCGTCTTCATGCCGGTCATGGTGGTGGCGTGGTGGTTCCGTTGGAGCGTGCGCATTTATTGGTGTGGTTGCCGGCGCGGGTTGCTTCGTCGAATCCTACCGCTTCGGTCGCCACTGCGCCATTGGAAAAACGGTTGTGGCATTCCCGACTTGGTCACCTTGGCGAGTCGCAATTGGACGGGCTCTTGGCCACTCAGGTGGAGGGTGTGGCGTTTTCTGCGTCGGAGAAGTTGGGCTTCTGTGAGACGTGTGCTGTGTGTAAGTCGCACGTCCGCCGTATCTCTCGTGAGCCGGCTGACCGGAACGTTGGTGTCTTTGAGGTCCTCGGCTTAGACTTCTGCGGTCCTATGAGTGTTCCATCCTTGGGAGGACGGCGGTACAGCTTGTGTGCGGTTGATTTCCGGAGCCGTTTCATGCTGCATGATGCGGTCCGCTCCAAGGATGAGGCTCCCGCCTCGTTCCGTCGCATGTTGACTACCGTCCGTTCTCTGGGGCACACGGTTCGTCGTCTTCGAATGGACAATGACACGGTGTTCTTAGGTGCTGCCTTCCGAAACCTCTTGGATGAGTTCAACATCGCTGTGGAGATCACTGCCCCTTACGCACATTGGCAACATGGCCGTATTGAGCGGCAGTGGGGGCCATTGGTCCCGATGGCGCAGTCAATGATCCGGCAAGCCGCGCTGCCTAAATCGTATTGGGCTTTAGCGATGGCCGCTGCGGTGCATGTCCGCAATCGTGTGCATAGTAGCGGAGCCGGCGGTGTACCTTTCACCTTGGCGACCGGTAGACGAGCTGATTTGAGCTCCATGCGGGTCTCCGGCTGTCCGGCCTATGTCCACGTTGACAAGTTTCAACGCCGCAAACTTGACGATCGCGCGTGGAAGGGTGTCTTTGTGGGCTATGCTTCCGAATCACCTGCGTGGTTGGTGTACAATCCTGCTACTCGTCGGGTGGTGAGCAGCCGCAACGTGGTGTTCGATGAGGCTGCAGTCCTCTCCATGGGGGAGAGCAATGCGGAGCAACGCAATGATGATGAAGAGGACAGCATCCCGCGCACCATGTGTAGCGAAGAACCGGATACACCTTCGGGGGAGTCGCCGCTACGGGAGTCGCTGCAGCATTCCGGGTCGACGGAAGAGGAACGGGACATGCATTCGGGGGAGACTCCACGTCCAAGGTATAATCTTCGGTCCACTGCTGCACCACAGAAATGCGTACCCAGTCCAAGGTATAATCTCCGTTCAGCGGGCGCTTCGGGAGATGGATGGACTGCGGGAAGTGCCGCAGCTATTAAGTGAGCCAGCAGCCCGACCGTTCAAGAGCCGGTGTCATACAAGCAAGCGCTGAGGAGTCCCCAATCGGGGGAGTGGGAGGCAGCTATCAAGAGCGAGTACGACTCACTTGTATCTCGGAAAACCTGGACATTGGTCCCTTGTCCTGCCGGTCGCAAACTCGTAGATTCCAAGTGGGTGTTCAAGCTGAAGCGCGATGCCAATGAACAGATAACACGGTACAAAGCAAGACTTGTGGCTCGCGGGTTTACTCAGGAGAAGGGTGTGGACTACCACGAGACCTTCGCTCCCACAGTGAGGATGATTTCTATTCGAACGTTGCTCGCGCTTGCTGCTTATAATGATTGGGAGGTGGAGCAGCTTGACGTGGTGACGGCATTTTTGGAGGCCGATATCGAGGAGGAAATCTACATGAGGCAGCCGGAAGGATTCCGTCACTTCGACATCAATGGAGAGGAGCGAGTGTGCTTGTTGAAGAAATCATTGTATGGCCTCAAGCAAGCTCCAAGGAACTGGAATAAGACCATCACAGCATGGCTAGAGGAGTATGGCTTTACCCAATCCAAGGTGGATCCCGGCATTTACGTCTTCATCAAGGAGGGTGAGCTTTATGTCTTGGCGTTGTACGTGGACGACAGCATCATCGTCGGACCAGCGGGTAGCTTCATCGTTGGGTTCAAGTCGGCTTTCGGCGAAAGGTTCAACGTGCAAGACCTCGGTCCAGTGTCTTGGTTGCTTGGCATGACAGTCGAGCGTGATCGTGGCAGCCGCACCATCAGGATTGGACAACAACAATACGTCTTAGATATGTTGGAGCGCTTCAACATGATGGGCTGCAAGCCAGTGGGCTCACCTATGGCGGTCGATGCTTTGAGCAATTGTGTGGAGACATCGACATCAAGGTTGCCTCCCGGTCTAGTGCCGTACCAAAGCTTGATCGGCAGCTTGTTGTACGCTTCCGTAAGCACACGGCCCGACATCACCATGGCTGTTAGCCACCTTAGTAGGTACATGTCCGACCCCTCTCAGTCACATTGGGAGCAAGCCAAGAGGGTGCTTCGCTACCTCAAGGGGACCGCAGAGTCGGTGTTGATGTACGGTGGCGCACCATCATCAAAGCTGGTAGTATGGTCAGATTCTGACTACGCGAGTGATATTGGCGAGCGGCGCTCTCGCACGGGGTATGTGCTCATGCTCAACGGTGCAGCGGTGAGTTGGAAAAGCCAGCGGCAACAAACTGTGGCGTTGTCGACAGCGGAGGCAGAGTATATGTCGGTGACTGCGGCCACTCAAGAGGCGATGTGTTTGAAGCAACTACTCCACGAGTTTCACCAAGACTCCGGGTCTCTGTTGTAAGTAATACCGCATACGTATTAGTTACAGATAGCTACTGTAAGCTACTCTAGATATGATTAGTACATGTCTAGATCGGACATACCGATAAACTGTTTGACTCGGTACAGAGCTGTCGCTAGGCTACTGCTCTCCCACTTCTGTTGTCCCGACACCACGCCTGTAGGCTGGTTGTCGCTGTAACAGTTCCGTTTGCGGGACTGTGACTGTAACTACGTTTGCGTACGTTATCTTCCACACTAACTGTGTTTGCATGGTTCAATAGGTTATGGGCCCCCGCCTCACGTCACTCACGCGCGACAACCTGGTTCGGCGAGCTGCGATCGACAGCTCTCCCGCAGAAGGCAAGTTTCTATAGACACCTAGTACTTTCAACTTGTAGTCGGCGGTATCGCCAGTATAAACTGCGATTTTAAAACCCGCCACCACCCTCTTAAGCCAGCCACCCGCCGGAGATAGCCAGCCACCCACACCGACGCACTCGTCGTGTGTGGACAGGGTGCACACAGGTCCAAGCTGGAGAACGGGGGGGTGCACTGTCGGGTGAATACGCATCCACAGGTTGCACGCTAGCCGTAGCTTACCTTTTTTATTTTCATATTAGCTTAGCGACTACGCCATCAGCGCAGCGCTCCACCTGTCCTGGCCTTGGCCTCGACTTGTGCCCCACACTGGGTGGAGGATACAGAAAAGGTGCTCTTAGACACCCCGGGGCTACAGGCCGAGGGGTCGGCGGGCATCAGGCCGTCTCTTTGCATACCGCTGTTAGGCACGAGTCCGGCTAGCGGTTTTTTACCGCTGCCTGTTTTTCTTCCAGCTCTTTCTTTTTTTGCCCTCTGTCGAAATGGCGCAGAAAAACCCGCCTGTTTCACCTGTTGGTTCCCCTGAGTCAGGCTCTCACCAGAGCAACCTCGATCACCCCCCAGATACTCTCGCGCTGCTCGTTGCGCAAGTGGCGAGCTTAACAGCTCGTTTCGACTCGCAGTCGGCCGAGGGTGCTGTTGCTGCTGGGGGTGCTAATCCGCACCCCCCACGCCGCCACGATGCCCAACTCGAACCCATCCGGGACAGCCACGACGGCCACACCCTCCACCTGCTTGAACATCCCCAGCATGGTTTCATCACCCCGGACGCAGAAACACTCTTTCCTGCTGCAGCCCCTGTTGGCGACCCCACAGTCGCACAGCGCCGCCACGATGCGCCCCGCGAGCCCGCGCGTGCCGATGCGCACTACGACCCCTCGCGTCACGCCATCCGGGTTGATAACCTCCCACCACCTCCCCCCTTCCACCACGTTCTTCTCCGCCCAAGAAGTGACATTTCTGCAGTCAAGCGATAGCGAGACGCCTGTACGGCCTCTGTACATAGCGACATGTCAAGCAAATAGAATCGTCTATCCCATACAGCGTAGCGACAAGAATAGAGAATGTTTTCATCCGATGTAATGAAACCACGATTCATCGAATTTTCAAAAATAGTGCTGACGGGGACACTCATCACCACATGCATTGCCAGCGTGTTCTAATAAAGTGCATTCGCCGAGAGTACCTGTACCTGTACCTGGACCTGTATGGTTTGACTCATCATCATGGCTGACCACATTGTTAGTTTTTTTTATTTGTATGACAGGATTGACATTGCTGAAATCGGAATGATAATTATTTATCGGTGATAAAGCGACTTTATGTACATCCTTAGTATAAATGTGGGGAATCTTCATTGATCCCACGGTCAAGACCGCACACACAGCGCGGGGATATCGCGCAGCCGCAACAATAGTAGCAGCTCGTCGCAGTTATTTGTCTACCTTCAGCAGATCAGCAGAAGCGCATGCGCCGGCGCACTCTACTGCCTTGTCGCGCACGACTGGATCGTTGCGATATCTCACCATACACCTCGGTGTCTTAATTTGGGCGATCTACCGTCGGCATCGCTATTCGTGGAAGAAGGCGGTCGGGTATGGCACAACATCATTATGATGAAGTCGAGATGGCTTAAGCTTTGAATAATGCTTAAACTTTTTTCTATGCTTTTCCTATGACCCGACGGTAGTAGCCTCTCGAATTTATTGATCAGTCGCGAGGCTGCTCTCGGTGGTCGAACGGTGGTCGAGGGTGCTTCTGTCGGACTCGAAAACTACACCGCAGCGGCATGGAGAGCCGCGCATCAGCCATCGGTGTTTTTGGCTAGCTGCGCTGCTTATTCTGCTGGGGTTTTGCCTCCTGGCATCCTCGCAGCGGGTGCCGACCGCCAAAGTGGCATGACGCATGAACAGCGAATCGGCGCGGCGATTAGCTCGTTAGCGCCGTCACATGGTCAAGCGGCCTTGCCATGTGTCGTCGGCTTAGCAAGCGGCACTCGTAACGCTAATGCAGTCGCATCAACATTCCCGCCCAATCGCTGCAACCCCCTTGCCGTCCATCTGCAGCAAGCGCATCAGACGATTTCAGCCCTGAGGTCGCAGCTCGCTGCCGCTCAGGGCTCTCGCGGAGAACGACAGGCTTCGAGAGGAGGCCATGTCAGCACACGATTCGTTGCGTGATGCTGTCGGCAGGCTGCAGTCCTTCCAGGCATCCCCTCCAAACAGCGGAGAAAAGGAGCAGCAACAGAGGCGTATCAACTACAAGAACCCCGGTCGACGGACGATTGGCAAAGACGTCGACGACTTGACGGAGTGGTTTCGAGCCCGCTACGGCGACAACTGGCTGGAGAAACTCGACTCAGCCGCCGAGAATTATGCGGATGACGAGCTGCTCCAGAAAGGCAAGGCTTCGTACCCAGCTAAGGTTCTCGGTGCATTCATTTCGAGGCACAAGACGCGCCTCGACCTCAGGACGGTCCTCCCGCGGAGCGTTCTGAAGCGAGTGGAGAAGGAGGTCGCGGACTGCATCGCCGACCACTTTGACGAAATGTCGCTCGACCTCTTCGTCCAGGGCAACATGTCGTGGCGCGACTACCAGACGACTGTAAACTTGCTGTGCTCCAAGCGGGGAGCGGAGGGGCTTATCCGTGCCGTTTTGCCTGAAGGGACAAAATTCCCGAAGCTCAAGTCGACGGGAGTGCTTCGAAAACGGCTGGAGGCTTTGAAGAAGGACCTGGGTGTCGACACCTCAGTTTTGCACGCAGCCATGGGAGACGCGAAGATTATTCTGGAGAACCGGATCCGCTCTCTTATCGCCAAAGGTTACGACTTCACTCTGCCGGGGTCGACCGACAACGTGGTGCTGATCCAGCTGCTCGGGGATTCATGCGGCATCTTCAAAAAAAACAAAGTGCAGGGGACATCCATGGTGCTGAAGACAATTTACTCCAAGCTCAACCCCGACGACAAGCCAGCCGTCGAGGAGATCCTGAACGAGTGCCCTGTTAACAGCGTTGAGAACTGCACTCTCCTTGCGTTCTATTTGGGCGATGACAAGTACACGGACATCCAGGCTAAGCTGCCCCAGCTGTCGGCGATGGTGGCACAGCTGCTGTCCCAAGAGGGAATGGAGGTAGATGGCGTCAAGTACACTTTTAAAGTGACTTTCGGAGGTGACTATCTCCGCCTCTGCGCAGCTCTTTACTGAATAGTTCACACAACATCCCCCCTCACCATGTTGCTGAATGATTATTTAGATTGTTTGGTGCCGTCTATTTGGGTTTGGTTTTGTGTTGTACGTATGAAGCTGCTCTGCGCGCAGCTGTTAATTTCGAATTTAAAATACAACAAATCAGAATGTCGTTTTAGTCTGTTTTATGCTTTAGGTGACCCATCAGCACCCCATGACCCCATCACCCCAGGAGTTAGTCGTACGACCTGTGGGAGCTCATCCCCCCTCAGCATGCTGCTGAATGATTATTTATATTTTCCGGCAGCCGTTTATTTGGGGTTTGGTTTTGTGTTGTGTGTATGAAGCTGCTCTGCGCGCAGCTGTTAATTTCCAATTCAAAAAACAAAACAATCACATCAATATCATTTTAGTCTGTTTTATGCTTTAGGTGACCCATCAGCACCCCATGACCCCATCACCCCAGCAGCTAGTCGTACGACCTGTGGGAGCTCATCCCCCCTCAGCATGCTGCTGAATGATTATTTATATTTTTCGGCAGCCGTTTATTTGGGGGTTGGTTTTGCCTTGCGTGCCTTATTTGCAGGTGACCTCAAGTTTTTGAGCGGGATAATTGGTCTGAATGGATGCTCTAGTGCCCACCCCTGTATCTATTGCAAGGTTAAAAAGGCTCTCCTCCATTTAAAGGTTTCAGAGCGCTTTGAGACTGGTCGGACACATTCCGTGGATAAAATGGCGCCCAGGACGCTGGAAGAGCAGATCCAGCTGGCCCATACTCCACCTGAAAAACCTGCACATGAGCCCAGTGTTGAGAGCTGCGGTTGCCAGTCTGGAGCATCGTGCGCGTCAGGTTGCGCAGACGATGGCTGCCCATCTTATTGCTGCCCTGCCTGTGAGATGAAGATCGGACCAGATCACAAGGAGCCCAACCGGCTGCCCCTCCCAGGGAAAACTAAGCCTGGGCCGGATGACTACGGCGTCACGATGAGGAGGACTGTCAACCAGAAGCATTACGGGACAATGCTGAAGCCCTTGCTCGGCCTTCAAATCCAGTCGTACATCTTCGACATCCTGCATTGCAAGCTGCGCGTCATCCCCCAGATTTTCAAATGGACAGTGACGCAGAATGTCGATGCTGAAAAGCTTGACAAGGTATGTGATAAATGCTTCAGCGTATTCACGATTTTTTTTATTCCATGAAATTTACATGGTTGATGTTATTTAAGCTTTTTTTATTGATACATGTTTCGCGATCCAATGCCATAATGTGTTGCAGATCCTGATCTGGACTGAGGAGCACTTGAAGATCAAACTGAATGCCGGGACTAAGCCAGGTCAGCGGCGTGCAGGATCTAAGGGTGGGTCATCCCTTTCAGCGGAGTCATGGCCTGGGGAGCTCTGCTCCACCCTCATGGACCATCACGAGGCCCTGTTGGGCCAAGTCTTCGACGATAAGGACAGCGTCATGTACCAGTGGTCCAAGCAGCTGTGGAGTCAGTTTTGCTACTGGCATCATCTCTTCGGCACAGTCGGCTGCGCCGACGATCAGCCGTCGCGTGATGCCCATGCCGAGGAGGTGAGGGAGCAGGCGGAGCAGTTCATGGAGACCTTCATCATGAGGGCATCGGAGAAGCACGTGACGGTGTACATGCATATCATGCAGTGTCACTGTCACGAGCTGATCAAGCTGCATGGGTCACTGGATAAGTTCTGTAGCCAGGCTGCAGAAGCCATCCATCAGGAGACCCGGTTTGCAGCGTTGAAACGCAGCGATCGACATGTCGACAACGTGGCCGCGCAAGTCTTCTGTCGCGTCCGGATCTGGCAGGAACTGCTCTATTTGAAGGGGCTTCCAAAGACATGGAGAAAGCCCCGTCGCCTGCATGCTGGCCGCAGCAAGGCAACAGCGGAACAGCGTGATGCCATGATTGAGCAGGTCATGTTCGAGCACCAAAACATGCCGGATGGGCTGAACGACGAGCTAATCCTCAGACTGTCACGCTTGGAGGATGAAATTTTGGAGGCGGAGCAAGAGCCGACTGGCATCGTGCCAATGCACACTCCAGGTGAGGATGACTTGTGCAGCAATTCAGACTCAGACTCAGATGACTCAGATGAGGATGAGGATGAGGATGACTATGAGAGCAGCGATGATGAGGGCGACTGGAGCCCGAACATCACCTCCAACCGGCTCATGGGATGTATGGATGGAGAGGGTGATGGCGTGTAAAATGTCATGCATAGATTGCGCGCATCATGCGGGGGTGCAATGCAGAGTTGAACACTTTTATGTTCACTTTCTTCATCAGATTGTAGCTACTTGTAATAATATATAATATCTATAACATCGTCGAACTGCCGCGCTTGTTAAAGCAACATGTGTATTCATAGACGCGAACAAGATTTTCATGCCATGCTACTTGTTGTGCAGCTGAAAAGTGCTTGTTTCATATAATCCATCTAACGTCAAGCTATCGTGTTTGTTGAAGCAACATGTATATTCACACACGTGCAAAAAAAAATCATGCCATGCAATTTGTTTTCATGTGATCCAACTAACATCGGCTTATCTTGATTGTTCAAACATCACGTACATTCAGAAAAACGTGAACAACTACATATGTTATCATATCAAAACAGTTATTGAATATAAGTAATGATGCAATGCTAGAAGTCATGTTCCTTTTTTGTTGTTCGAGGAATGTTTACATTTATTTCCAAAACTAGAAATGATGGTTCTATACATGCATGTCACTGCAACATGCGGTCTAGAGCCATCCTTAACAGCATAGCGCCCCGGCTACGCATCTCATCCGGCCGCCTCTGGACAGACGCAGCCGGGCGGTGCTGATCTACATGTTGTTTTTTGGCAGCCTTGATGGCTGCCACATCCTCGTGCAGCCCTAGAGCTGTTAGCTGCCGCTTGCCGGCTGACTCTCCAGCAGCGCGCTTGGAGGTGTGCTTCAACCTGCGCCCCTGCAGTTTCGGCTCCACGCCATCGCCTGCTGTTGGTGCGTCCAATATTCCTGCTGCCACGGCAGGGTGTCCAAGCAGCTGCTCCTGTAGCTCTCCGCTCCTCCTGCCCCTTAACTCCCCAGCTCCTCGAAGCAGTGCCACCAAAATACTCCCTTCCCCTCTCCTGCTCTCCATGCCCGTGCCTGCTGCCGCTGCTGTCTCTTCCTCGGGGATGTTGTTCCTGTAAGGAACAGGACTATCGCAGGCGACCTCCAACTCACCTTCCGTGCTCGTTGCCCCTCCGTATGCTCCTTCAGAAACAGAAATAGCTCCCTCCACACCAGCCCCCCCCACCTCTGCCCGTTCCTCCTGCAACGGATCACCCCGTTGTATAGCCACCGTCGCTGCTTGCCGGCGTACCGCAGCAGCCTCCTTGCGAGCGGCGACGCGTTGCTGACGCTCAGCGGCCTCGCGAGCCCCGCGAATGCCTACGAAAAGAAAATTATGTACACGTCAAAAAACAAGAGACATCAAACATAACTCAATATTACGAAGGGGAAGGCTTTCAGAGAAATACAATTGCATAAGTGAGGTGGCGGCAACTAACCTGTCCTGCTGTAAGTCAGCTTCGGATGTTCCCGTCGATACCCTGCACGCTCGGGCAGGAAAAGGACGTCGGGGGCTTTCCACGACGCCACTACTTTCCTCAACGACTTGGTGAAGAAACCGCTGAAGGCCTCACTAAGCACCAGTTTTTTAATGCAGTATTTTACATACGCCTGCGCAGCAGTTCACAGCAATCACTAAGCGAGAAAGTACCTACAAACGCCCGCAAAAACCCCAACGTCCTGAAGAGTCGCGCCGGCGGTTTAGATATAAAATATACAATGACGATGACACACAGTAAGAAAAATAATCCAGTACACAACCCCACTTCTACTACTACACCGAGGAGACGTCGGACATGAACGGAAAGCGGGAAGGGATAAAAAAAGAGCATATGATTACCTCCCAATCATTGTAGGGCGGAAGGATTGCCCAACGTCCACCGTAGAACCACACATCTTCCGACGGCATAGGCTGGGTGTTTTCAGCGAACCCCAGGTGCGCGCCCCTCGCCGACATCACTGTAGCGGTCGAGAAGACCACGGCCAGCCTATATGCCGTCTTCCCTAAGGCTAGATATGTAATTGCGTGCAGCTCCACAGTCACAGGGGGCAGCATAACCGCTATTGCCCCTGCTTTCTCCTTTTTACTGTCCGGAGACGGTATTAGACTGGCGCGACATCAGCAACAGCAACAACAGATAAGTATTTATAGCCGCTGGATATAAATAAGTCCATAATGGCAGTAGTAGGGAGGCAATTATAATATAAATAGCCGCGACAAGTCGTGATATGCATCGCACGGTGATACAGATGACATACCACAACAACAAGCAAGACTACCCTGAGCAAAATCACATTCAGCAAAACAGCAGACAGCAAGACAATGCTCACGCGCAGGTCTGACGACGAGGGACGCACACAACGTTCTTGAAGCCGAGGCTCCCGACATGCGAAACGTCCTGGAAGCTCGCCAGCCGAGAAACTTCCTTGTACCGACGTAGGACTATTCAATCCCGCACATCTACACTATTCTGTCGTAACGCAACCACTGCATTTGCTACTATTCACTTCACTTCAGGGTGGTCCGCTATAAGGATGTCATGCGAGCATACATAATATATTCTCTACAGCCGGACACAATCGACTAAAATTAGTCGGTTGTGCACCTTCTGTAGTTAACGTTATTACTCTTCATAGATTTGAAGATTTTTAGAATCCTGCCAGTGTGTTGCTGGCAACACTCCAAACTATCTTTGGACTGAAAATCAAGCCAAAACAAGCTCAGGTAAGTGGACTATTCTGGACCTGAACATGACCCTCCATATTGGAAAATGACCGCTCGCAAAGGCATAATATGAAATTCCAAGTTGTACAACTTGAAACTATTACTGTCAACAAATACAGCGCAACCTATTGCAAGGGCGCGTTCCACCGACCTCAACAGTGGGTTGAGTGTGCATCTTGAGAAGATTGAGAATTTCGGTGCATGTCTTCATTGTTTAATGAAGGGAAAGCACAACCGACTAATTTTAGTCGATTGTGCTAAACAGGGGATTTTTAACTATGTTTTGGAGTGTAAAATTATACTTTGTACACTGCGTCGCTTCAAACTCCATCTCATTGTCCACCAACTGCTAGCAAACGCACGTCATCACATCCAGGCTATATGATAAGCCTCAAATGTGTCGGTTTGACCTCGTCGCTGCGAGATTTCCGCATCCTAATGCTGCAACACGTTGCTCACTCATTCGTGGCAACCCAGCCGTATGCATCACCATGAAAGATTTGTCCAATATGCGACATGCAAGTGAACATGGGAGTTATGCAGCTCATGATACATGTGCATTGGAACGTAGTGATGCACAGTTTGTAGATACATGCCCTTTGAGAGATGACTTTTGTTGGATTGCTTCTTACACATAACACCTACTTTGTTGGCTACGCACATGATGAATACATGTGTTATTAATGTGTGCCACTTCTATCTTTGCGTAGTGCACACTCCGCTTCCCCCTCCGCCATAACATGCACGTGCAACGTAAAACACTAGCAAGTCATCATGCTATTGGTCGATGTTCTCACCTGGCTCGGGTGCTATTGGTTCCACTCATTGCAGTTGCATCCCTTACCTCCAATTGACGCGCTACTTCGATCCCACAGACACCGACAGCAAAGCCCAGCGAATGACTCTTTCTCAGCTTCAACGTCCCAAGAGACAATGCTTCCATTCTTGTAGCGGACTGCGGCTTCTTAAAAATTCATATGTTGTCCCTGAGTGCAAAAATGCTGACATTGTTGGCGGCATCCGAAGTCGTTGCCGGTGCTGCGAGCTGTGGTATTGCCACTGCAAAGCAACACAACAAATCGCCGCGGTGAGGCTCTCAGCAACCTGCAAAAATAAAACAACTCGTCAGCGAACGTTTAATGAGGTGAGAGGTGTGCTTGCAGAAAAGATACTTGACGTTTTGACGGGCAGTGCTGGCCTAACCTTGTCGGCAGGGTGACATACACGCTGCGGGTGCCGCTGGAGAGCTGCCGTACTCAGGATGTGCATATCCGCAGCACCCACGGCCGGGACACCATTCAACACGCTGCTCCACTGGATCACGTTGGTTTCTAATACGTATTTGAAGCGTGTTCATGTCGTTCACAGCTAAATAAGGAGCGATAGAGTCGCTGCTCTCCACGGCATGTCTTGCGGATCCCGACGCCGATAATTTCAGAGCGATTTTCCGACGGGCACGTCCTATACAAATACTGGACACTCCAACTCGCTTGCACCGAAACTGTCGCTGATGACCTGAAAACTAAGGTCTTAACACCCAAGAGACTGCTCGTGCCCATTTTGGGGGCCTGAGGTAGCCTCACGGCGCAGGTCCTCTAGTGAAAGTCCGTAGGGGTAGTGGTCGGCCAGAAAAAGGAACACCCGCTAATCAACAACCGAATCCGGGCGCACCACATCACCACCCGTGGTGTACGCCACTTGGCGAAATACTGCCGTCGAGAATACCTAGGCCCCCCCTCTATATCGATGTATGTGTCTCGGACAGAAACATCGCAGCCCGATGAAAGGGTTGGGCTAGACACCAAGCGTCCTTGAAAGCGGTGCGGCAGAAACGGTTTGTACAATCAGGTCGCGATGCTGCACGGATCACCCATGTTCAACAAGCTGCCCGTGACTCACCAGTCAATAATTTGAAGAGCGGCAAATTTTCCTGAACTACATTTTTTGTAAGGAATCTTACCCTGGTTCGTGGTAATCAAACTCTGGGAAATGGTGGGAGAAACAGACCAAAAGCACAACCGACTAATTTTAGTCGGTTGTGCCTTAAACGACTAAAATTAGTCGGTTATGGCTGTAGAGAATATTTGCTTACTCTAACACGATAATAATGAGTTACCGCCTGCTCATGGACAGGGCTGTAGGCGTACTACTCACCTGATGAGATTAAACTGCCAGCACCTGACTCTGGTCTTGATCCCGCGCCTGGGTTTCGATGTGGTCTTGTCTTTCCACTGGCTGGGCCCGTCGGACTTATTCCAATCCGGTTGGCCTGGACACGCGTTCTCGTCCTCGTAGAACGCATCTACGTAGCGAACCAGATCCTCCGCAAGCGACTCACTGGCCCAGCTCAGTGTAACAATGTCTCTGGAAAGCGGCACCGCCCTTCCTACAGCTTTCCTTAGACTTTGCCGCATGGCCATCCATTGGGAGTGGTGAGACGGTTGATCAGTCATTAGTGGTTTGTCTCCGATACGAGATGAGAGACGGGAAGCGAATACACAAAAGAAGATGCTGTCCGCGATGACTGATGTACATCAGTCGTAGAGCGCTGACCACGATCACTATAGCCGCAATAGATACATTTAATAAGTACTATAATCAGGCTAGTACGGGATACTATGGTAATAATAGGTAAATAGTAGTTGATAGAATATCCCATACAATATGCTCCGACGGGTAACAATCTGTCTTTGGCGCCCTTTCTCGGGCGGATGGCGTACATTACGAATGTTTGTCGAGTGTAGAAGTGACAGCTAGGCGTTATGTTGATTATAGTACTTGGCGTCCCCAAGTTTCCCATTTTCCTGCGAACTTGGGGACATTTTCCCGCGAAAATTCGGCCCGTGCGTACTTTGATTAGTACTGTTATTGTTTTTTCCCGAGGTAACGCCGCAACGCTCACCTAACTTAGCGAGGACCTTAACTTTCCCACAGCGAAAGGGGGGAGTCAACACGAGCGTCCGACTATGCTTTTGCGTGCCTACACGCTCCTAACGGCCATGTTGGCTTTGCTTCTTCCTCGCCGGTTGCTCTCATGCGTCGGCTAATTCGCCCAAGGGCAGTTTTTCCCGCTACATATCAGAATAGTACATTACACAGTACACTTGGAACCGCTTCTTATCGGTAACTCGCCGGTAGCGGCACGTTCTTGTGAGCGCATGTCGCTACACCTACCCGGCTTGAGGCACACGCTAAAGCACTACATCTTCAACCAAGATGGCACCTTCCTCGACGCAAGCTAAGACGACGTCAAGACCTCGGCTACTTTGAGGGGGGGGTGTTAGCACTAGCATCCCGTTGCCTAGTACTTATGTACAAGGTAGTTATTTGTCATCCTAGCTCTTAGTTTCATGCTATTAGCGGTACTCTATTCCCTATTAGTGGGTTCGGCCGGCCCTGCCGGTGCCTTCGCCGGCCGCCATCTCTCTCCTCTCACGTTCCTAGTCACCACAACCGGCCCCCTTGTGGGGCCGGCACGACCTCCGTGTAACTATCCGTTCCCAACTCTAACACTCACACACCATGAACCGCGCAGAATTAGCAGGCATTGGCATACGCCTTCAACTAGGACACACCCACCTCCTTATAGACAGTGCGCGCTCCCACCGCCTCATACAAGGCTACTTAAACTCTCCATATGCATGTCGCCACAGCATCCATCGCGACACGCTCAGCTCCATCATACACACCCTCAAAACCCGCTGCAACGCGGGCATCCGCACACACCTCGGCAAAATTAAAGCACACAACCATCCAGCGTGTGCCGAATGGGGTGGAAGTGGGGTTGCAAGTGTGTTGGTTGGGGGGTAGGAAGGTGTTTGCGTCATTGGGAAGGGTGTAGAGGTGGTGCGTGCAGGGAGAGTTGATGTACTTGGAGTGGCGGTAGGGTGTGTGTTCCCATCGGGGGAGGATGAGGATGGTTGCGCTGGGTGTGTGTGGGGATGTGAGGTGTGCGCTGGTGATTGCGTGTTCCATGGCGCGGCGCATGCATTCGTGGTCGTATTCGGGGTTGCCGATGTTGGTGCCTTGCCAAGTGTGTGGGGCATTTCTGCCAGTAGATGAGAAGACTATGTCTTCGGGGTAGAGTGAGTGATATGTGGTGGAGTGTAGGGATTTATTGAGGGGGTCGGAGTAGAGTTCTGTATGGATGCGGAATGTGTGGCGGAGAGCTTTGAGTAGGTCTTCTCTGGTGGCCCATCTATTACGGGTGGTGGTGGCGGGTGTGGGGGAGTTGATTTCTGAGCGGGAGCTTGGCGAGTGAGGAGGTGGTAGACCTCCTCTTCGAACGTGAGCTATGTGAGTTCTGGGCGGAAGAATTGGTAGAGGTGGCGGACGCGGGGGCCGTTAAGGGTGGCGACCGCGCGGCCGTCGGGAGTGCAGAGTACGGTGGTGTCGTGGAGTGATGGGTGTGCGTGGATGGCGAATTTACCGGTAGGGAGCATGTCGAGGTTGGGGTGGATGGGGTCGTGGTTGAATGTGATAAGGGGGTCTGACCAGGGAGGGGGTCCGGGTTCTGGCAGAATTGGTGTGGTGGACGGGACAAAGCCGGAGTTAAATGCGGTGAGGGCGGTGGGGCCGGAGGGGGTCTCACTGATGGTGTCGTGGAGTTGTAGGCATGGGGCCCACTGGACCTCGTAAAGGCGGGTGAGGTCGTGTTGTTGGCCGCGAGCACACCAGTCGCACAACCATGTGGCAGGTCCCGGAGCTGGGCGGCATTGGGAATGTACGGCAAAGTGCGGGCATGTGCAACATGTGGAGGTGGGTTCCGTGTGCAGTGGGTCATGACAGATGGAGCAGGCGGGGGGGGGGGGGGGGGGGGGGGGGGGGGGGGGGGGGGGGGGGGGGGGGGGGGGGGGAGGGAAGGCATACCGATGTGGGGGTGGAGGAGATGAGGTGGAAGCCGTCACGGCGTTCCTGAAATGCCGAAAACGCGCTTTTTTGTACACGCGAAAACGAGTGGAGGGAGGTTTCAGAGTCGGCGGCGGACGATAGCTCAGGAGCAACGGGCAAAAGCAGCGGAGACAGCCGCGCGAGAAGAATCGTCGCAAGATGATGCGGCAAGTACGCAGCGATCGGCCGCGGAGCTCACGACTCTCGGAGCTGAGGTGGAACGCCTCAGCAAGGAGAACAAAAAGCTGGTGAAGCAAACTGAATCCTTGCAAAAGCAACTCGAGTCGGAGAGGCAAAGGTCCCGTAGTAAGGAGGAGCGCGTCAAGGAGTTAAGTGCGGCGTCAGTCGACTCGGACATTGCGCATGCCGAGTAGCTCGCAAAGGTGTGCAGCCAGCGGGAGTCGTTGAGTCGCACAGTCCGCAGACTCAAGGCACAAAGCTCGAAGGGCAGACTAAGCGCGAATAGGTGTAGGGAGAAAGCCAAGGCTGTAAAGGCACGTATGGCGCGCCGTGCATACGGAGGCCTACGTCCGCTGTCGAAACGTATCAAGGCACCACCGGTCCGGAACGGAACCGACTACCGTGGCTTAAAACGCCGCGAAGTAGCGAAACTTGAGCAATATTTGGACAACCGTTACGAGGACGGTCTAGCGGGTGATACGGTTGTGCAATTTCTGAACTGCTTCTTTAATGAATGTCCGGAAATACTCGACTCGGTGTGCCAGCAGCGTGGGTTATATAGCGCCGTTGAAGAGCATGTGGTGGAGGCACTGCGTGAGCACTGGACTGTGGCGCGGGCTTCTTTTATTCGGGTACCGTGCAAAATCACTTGGCGTCGGTACCAAGACCTGATACACGCATTAGGGAAGAAGTGGAATGAAGAGACATGTGAGCACGACGTAGTCGTGCTGCCGTACGGAACACGAGTTCCGTTGCTGCCGAGCAAAAATGATGTGTGGCAATGGGAGTCCCGAGTCGCTGAGCTGTCGGGGTTGCAGCTGTCGGACGACGGGAAAGGGCCACTGTCGACGTGATGCAAGCACTCTGTAGCAGGCTAGTGCAATTCCCTGCTGAGCAACTGCCGACAAGCAAGGTTATCGTCATTCAGTTTTGCGGTGAGATGCGGGGCTAAGTGATTTGTTTGGCGTGTAACTTTCTGTGCACAACACGGGGTACGCACTGTTTTACTGAAAATGTCGTGTTGCTGTTTCGATAACTAACTGATGGCAGTGTGGCCTTCAAGATGGGTAACCAAGGAGCCGTGCTTTGCATCCTTAAGCCAGTGCTTACAAGGGTTGATACAAACGGCTTCGTGCTTGAAGGTTGGGGCTACAACAGCATTCATAACGCTGTGAAGATCATGTTGTATGAGGGACATGATAAGTACGACTAGTTTGTCACTCAGCTTGAGTCTATCAAGCAAGAGCTGAGAGAAATATGTGATGGTCCGGGGATGGAGCTGCATGGCGCGATCTACATCTTCAAGCTTGTCATTGGTGGTGATATGGCGTTTCAAGGTGGGTCCTTTGGGCATGCCGGGGCATCATCTACTTTCTTTTGTTTTATTTGCGACATGGCCCGTCACAACAAGCACCTCACCCCAGCCGACTACCAGCGCAAGGGCATGACACCACCCATGGAGAAGACAGCTATTTTTGCAGCTATGCTAGCGCACGCTTTCGGAGAGGAGTATGGGCTAACAAAGCCGTACATGTGCCCTGGGTGTGGCCTCCTCATACAATGCCATGGGGACCTGCCTCCCCCCGACAACCAGCTAGGACGACAAGACTACCAGTTTAGTCACTTCGGACAGCGGCACTTGTGTCCCCCCGCTATGATGATGGTAGACCCGGTGGACATGACTGGGGACACTTTGCACGCCGGCATTCAGATTTGCCCGCACGTGCTGTGGCATACCGTTTACAAGAGGTGTAATAGCGCAGCCACAGCTCAAGCGGCGGTGAGGGTATTGGAACTCATCGGATTCCCCGGGCGAGAGATTACGGTGAAGAATGGCAAAGGCAAGAACCCCAGCAAAGGTGACCTTGCCTCTCTTAATGGACCTGAGGACAGAAAAGTTGTGAAGGGGCGTGGTGCGTTGCTGGACGCCGTGTTGTCACCCTCCGACCCTTGCGCTGCAAATGTCTACAAGGTATGGGAAGCTTGTGATTGCATGAGCGCCGCATGGAGTGCAGACCCGGGGGATGATGCAGCGGGTGGTGTTGCGAGACATGGTTTTGTGTGATAATCAAGTTGCTACACAGCAATGTTGGTCAAGTAGCATCGTGATAGTACGGCTGTGGCTCAGCACTATAAGATGATAAGCCAATCAACAATAGAGAGGATTAGGTTGCTGATGGTGGCAAGTTGCTGAGCGTTAGATATCATCTAAAGGCTCAGAATATATGTTGGCGTGTGCTCACCACAAGGTGAATGCGTGTCCTGTGATAGGCAAGTGCTAGGCACTTGCTAGGGGTTAGATGACATGCAGTGTCACTCACCAAGTGTAAGCATTCCTTGTTGCCCATGAACTTTGACAGGTTATGGGCCCTCTAGCTGCTAGTTGTTGGAGTCATTTGTCTTGACTGGAACCTAGAGCTTGCTTCTCGAAGAGTGGTAGACCTTTGTGGTGTCGCACGATACGTGAGGTGCGGCTGGCTCACAAAGTGGCTGGCTCTTGCTTGTGTTTGTAGCTTTACTTCGATACCCGGCTGGTAGCGAGTTGTTTGTGTCGCTTGGAGCCGGCTTCAACCCCCGAACGCCGACTCGTGTGACGTGAAGATCGGCTTGCTTTTCTTTGTTATAGCTTGGCGCTTTCTGGAATTTTATTCGCTTCCGGAGCTTGTCACCCGCCAGTTTCTTTTCTCGTGAAAGCCGATAGTGGTCCGGCTGAATTTTTGAAAAGGCATCTTACCACAAGTGTACTAGCACTCATGTACGACGTCACTTGACCGACCTTCTGAGACTCGTTTCTGATTGCCTTGGCTGTATAGACTCCGGGAGTGCAACTGCGTCTTCGGTCAGCCCTTTGTCGTCTCCTTTTCTGAGCCGTGTTGCCCGCCTCTTCACCGGTACTTGGTGCTTTTCTTGTTGGCATTATTCCTGATTTTCTGGTTATCTTGCGAGCGCATCCGACGTGCCTGATATGGACTCCATGAAACTACCCAAGTTCAGTGGGGAGAGACGAGATTTTGACGTGTGGAAGAAACGTTTTCGTGCATTTGGCTTGATGCAAAAGTGGGCTCCGGCTTTGTCGTCGGATGGTGCCGCTTCCTCTCAACAACAAGTCGACACGTACTCCACATTGATTCTTGCGCTGCCGGAGGACGACCTTTCCATTATCGAGAATGTTAGCGAGGATGACAAGACCTGCGGCCACACTGCCTGGACTGCGTTAGTCAATCATTATGATGACGATGATATTTACCGGTGTACGGAACTATTGCAGGACTTGGAGACGCCGCAAGCGGACGGCGAGAGCGGCATTCAATATCTGAACCGGTTAGTTCGACTGCAACGACAGCTTGCCCGAGTTGGGGACGTCGTCCACGACCGGCGTATCATCATGTACTTGGTGAAGGGTTTGCGCAGCGAATACCACTCCATCACCGACACGTGGGACGTACACGACCTCAACATGGATACCGTCAAGCGTGATCTTCGTCAAAAGGGCATGCGCATCGAGAGTCGTGCGCAATCACATTCAACGGAGCCCCCATCGCCTACGGCTTTTGCAGCGTCTCATGATGACTCAACGACTGAACTTTTGAAGCGCCAAGTCTCCGAGCTCCAAGACCAACTGAAATCTCTTCAAGGAGCTGCGACTACTCGTCGTACCTCATATGGCAGAGGCGGAGCGAGAATTTTTCGTGGTGTTTGCCATGGCTGTGGTAAGAAGGGCCATCGCATGTCCGAGTGCCCCGTCAACAACACCGGAGGTAACTCTGCGCAAGTGGACTCCCCGGTTGCTGTTCCGGCGGTCATGGACGTGACAGCCACCCCTGCGAGGCCATTCTCCGAGGCTCGACACATGTTCGAGCGCGATGGGGAAACGTGGATGTGGTTGGCCGACAGCGGCGCCAGCCATCACATGACTAGTGCGCGCCGTGACTTCTGTGAGTATCGAGCGCTCACCGACCGGCTTTGGGTGAAGGGTATCAGCGCCCGCGCTGTTGGAGTGGGCTCGGTCCGAATCATTGTGAAGGCTGAAGATGGAGAGGAGATTCCTGCCACGCTAAAGAATGTGCTCCACGTTCCTGAGCTATCCCGTCGTGCGTCGTGGTCTTACCATCGACTTTTCAGCCTCACCCAAGCTCGGCGATAAGGTCATTCTGTGGTGTTAGCTGATCCCGTGGACCACCTTCGTCTTCATGCCGGTCATGGTGGTGGCGTGGTGGTTCCGTTGGAGCGCGCGCATTTATTGGTGTGGTTGCCGGCGCGGGTTGCTTCGTCGAATCCTACCGCTTCGGTCGCCACTGCGCCATTGGAAAAACGGTTGTGGCATTCCCGACTCGGTCACCTTGGCGAGTCGCAATTGGACGGGCTCTTGGCCACTCAGGTGGAGGGTGTGGCGTTTTCTGCGTCGAAGAAGTTGGGCTTCTGTGAGACGTGTGCTGTGTGTAAGTCGCACGTGGTCGTATATCTCGTGAGCCGGCTGACCGGAACGTTGGTGTCTTTGAGGTCCTCGGCTTATACTTCTGTGGTCCTATGAGTGTTCCATCCTTGGGAGGACGGCGGTACAACTTGTGTGCGGTTGATTTCCGGAGCCGTTTCATGCTGCATGATGCGGTCCGCTCCAAGGATGAGGCTCCCGCCTCGTTCCGTCGCATGTTGACTACCATTCGTTCTCTGGGGCACACGGTTCGTCGTCTTCGGGTGGACAATGACACGGTGTTCTTAGGTGCTGCCTTTCGAAACCTCTTGGATGAGTTCAACATCGCTGTGGAGATCACTGCCCCATACGCGCATTGGCAACATGGCCGTATTGAGCGGCAGTGGGGGACATTGGTCCCGATGGCGCAGTCAATGATCCGGCAAGCCGCGCTGCCTAAATCGTATTGGGCTTTAGCGATGGCCGCTGCGGTGCATGTCCGCAATCGTGTGCATAGTAGCGGAGCCGGCGGTGTACCTTTCACCTTGGCGACCGGTAGACGAGCTGATTTGAGCTCCATGCGGGTCTTCGGCTGTCCGGCCTGTGTCCACGTTGACAAGTCTCAACGCCGCAAACTTGACGATCGCGCGTGGAAGGGTGTATGTCTTTGTGGGCTATGCTTCCGAATCACTTGCGTGGTTGGTGTACAATCCTGCTACTCGTCGGGTGGTGAGCAGCCGCAACGTGGTGTTCGATAAGGCTGCAGTCCTCTCCATGGGGGAGAGCAATGCGGAGCAACGCAATGATAATGAAGAGGACAGCATCCCGCGCACCATGTGTAGCGAAGAACCGGATACACCTTCGGGGGAGTCGCCGCTACGGGAGTCGCGGCAGCATTCCGGGTCGACGGAAGAGGAACGGGACATGCATTCGGGGGAGACTCCACGTCCAAGGTATAATCTTCGATCCACTGCTGCACCACAGAAATGCGTACCCAGTCCAAGGTATAATCTCCGTTCAGCGGACGCTTCGGGAGATGGATGGACTGCGGGAAGTGCCGCAGCTATTAAGTCAGCCAGCAGCCCGACCGTTCAAGAGCCGGTGTCATACAAGCAAGCGCTGAGGAGTCCCCAATCGGGGGAGTGGGAGGCAGCTATCAAGAGCGAGTACGACTCACATGTATCTCGGAAAACCTGGACATTGGTCCCTTGTCCTGCCGGTCGCAAACTCGTAGATTCCAAGTGGGTGTTCAAGCTGAAGCGCGATGCCAATGGACAGATTGCAAGGTACAAAGCAAGACTTGTGGCTCGCGGGTTTACTCAGGAGAAGGGTGTGGACTACCACGAGACCTTCGCTCCCACAGTGAGGGTGATTTCTATTCGAACGTTGCTCGCGCTTGCTGCTTATAATGATTGGGAGGTGGAGCAGCTTGACGTGGTGACGGCATTTTTGGAGGCCGATATCGAGGAGGAAATCTCCATGAGGCAGCCGGAAAGATTCCGTCACTTCGACATCAATGGAGAGGAGCGAGTGTGCTTGTTGAAGAAATCATTGTATGGCCTCAAGCAAGCTCCTAGGAACTGGAATAAGACCATCACAGCATGGCTAGAGGAGTTTGGCTTTACCCAATCCAAGGTTGATCCCGGCATTTACGTCTTCATCAAGGAGGGTGAGCTTTATGTCTTGGCGTTGTACGTGGACGACAGCATCATCGTCGGACCAGCGGGTAGTTTCATCGTTGGGTTCAAGTCGGCTTTCGGCGAAAGGTTCAACGTGCAAGACCTCGGTCCAGTGTCTTGGTTGCTTGGCATGACAGTCGAGCGTGATCGTGGCAGCCGCACCATCAGGATTGGACAATAGCAATACGTCTTAGATATGTTGGAGCGCTTCAACATGATGGGCTGCAAGCCAGTGGGCTCACCTATGGCGGTCGATGCTTTGAGCAATTGTGTGGAGACGTCGACATCAAGGTTGCCTCCCGGTCTAGTGCCGTACCAAAGCTTGATCGGCAGCTTGTTGTACGCTTCCGTAAGCACACGGCCCGACATCACCATGGCTGTTAGCCATCTTAGTAGGTACATGTTCGACCCCTCTCAGTCACATTGGGAGCAAGCCAAGAGGGTGCTTCGCTACCTCAAGGGGACCGCAGAGTCGGTGTTGATGTACGGTGGCGCACCCTCATCACAGCTAGTAGGATGGTCAGATTCTGACTACGCGAGTGATATTGGCGAGCGGCGCTCTCGCACGGGGTATGTGTTCATGCTCAACGGTGCAGCGGTGAGTTGGAAAAGCCGGCGGCAACAAACTGTGGCGTTGTCGACAGCGGGGGCAGAGTATATGGCGCTGACTGCGGCCACTCAGGAGGCGATGTTTTTGAAGCAACTACTCCACGAGCTTCACCAAGACTCCGGGTCTCCCATCACAATTCATGAGGACAATCAGAGTTGTATTGCACTCAGCAAGAATAGCATGACGACCGGACGCAGCAAGCACATGGACGTGAGGTACCACTTCTGTCGGGAGAAGGTGGAGAGCGGAGACATCGAGGTGCAATATTGTGCGACGGAGAACATGCTTGCTGATGTGCTTACCAAGCCATTAGTGAGTGCAAGGCATAGCAAGTTGTGCAATGCCATCATGGGATTGTCTGCGTAGCAAGGGGGAGTGTTGCGAGACATGGTTTTGTGTGATAATCAAGTTGCTACACAGCAATGTTGGTCAAGTAGCATCGTGATTGTACGGCTGTGACTCAGCACTATAAGATGATAAGCCAATCAACAATAGAGAGGATTAGGTTGCTGATGGTGGCAAGTTGCTTAGCGTTAGATACCATCTAAAGGCTCAGAATATATGTTGGCGTGTGCTCACCACAAGGTGAGTGCGTGTCCTGTGATAGGCAAGTGCTAGGCACTTGCTGAGGGTGAGATGACATGCAGTGTCACTCACCGAGTGTAAGCATTCCTTGTTGCCCCCTCAACTTTGACAGATGGACATGCAGCAGCACAAGCACTACGCGCAGCCGCGGAGGGATTCTTTTCTGCGTTTTTGGATGTTGCTGCAGCAGCGGATGTGACTCCGTACATGCACTTCGTGGCATGGCACTTTCCGACATGGATGGAAGCGCATGGCTGCATTGATCGCTACAGCGCGCAATGCATGGAGCACGCATACATAGAGGTGAAACAAGGCTACCGTCAGGGAAGCAACCATCAGAGACAGTGCGTCACATGCACCGGCAAGCTCACGATGAGCCGGACTGGCCAAGTTCTTAAGCGCAGCACCCTGATGGCACATCACCGAGACATGCACGGACCATCCCATCGTGCCCAGCCACACATGCCCAAGCGGAAAGCAGATGCAGTCAAGTTGGAACTAGAGGAACAAGCAGCAAAGCGCAAAAAATGAAAAGAACATCTAGTTACATAGTTTTTGATAATTTTAATTCACTACCTATCTTTGTATGTTCTATATGCCAGCCGTGGTCGCTGCCGGGTGCTCACACATTCATCACTTGGCCGTGCAGCCTCCCTCTCAGCAATTAGGCGTTGCTTCGCCTTGCACCGTCTATACTGTGGCATCAAGTGCGGACCGCACCTCACATCTTCGGTGTCGACAGTGAACCCTGATGTATAGCTTCTGGCTCGTCCACTGCCACTGAGAATATCAGAGGTGTTGATGCTGCCCTCTGTGTCCTCATGTCCTAACTCCAACCGCTCCGCTTGCTTCTCTCGCCCCACATGCACAACTCCGTCCTCTCCATCAAGACCTTCCCACCTTATTCTAGACCCTCCCACCATCTTGTCAGGGGGTGGTGGATTTGGTGCGGTGCAGTCCCATCCATGTACCGACCGCAGCGCGTCCGACTCCCCCGTAACCCCCAAAAGGTGTTGGAAGTTACTGCCGCATAATTGCTGCAATTCATGCATTAAATACGCTTTAGGGTCGGCATAGTGGGGCAATATGGGCCAAGCCGACCTAGAATCCACAATGACGGGGTAGCCCTCCGGGAGCTGCACGTCACTGTCCGGCGTTGCCGACACGATGGCAGTGTGGAATCGCAACGTGCCGACTATGCTGCGTAGCTTGCTACCCTTTTTCCACAGGGTCTCCGTCACCTCCACAATAAATGGAGGGAGAAGAGTGACAATGTCGCCGTTGTCCGTCAGTCGAGCCCAACTTAAGCTCCCTCGCCTTTTATGCTGCTCCACGCGCTCCTGCGCTCGCTCTGCGCGAGTCTGGCTTTTCATGTTTCGGACCCTCGGTGGATCACCGTGCTTATCGTGCAAGCACACAAGTGAAGCGATACCTTCCAGTCGGGTGGTGACATACTTCACTCGACGCCTGCTTGGGGTGGATCTGACTGTTATTTTTCTCCACAACCAGGGCTTGGCGTCGCAAAAGGCCGCCACAAGGTCAATAGGGACGTTCTTGAAGGTCCCCGTCGCGGCTGTGCGTCCACCTTGCGGGATTTGCGAGTTACAACGTTCGTAAAGCGTCTCAGTCACAGCCGATACCAACACGTCCTCGTCAACCGTTGCCACTCCTTCAAAATCAGTTGACCTGCCGCATTGACGACAATAATCTGCGGCGGTAGGCTGGTTGGCGGCCGTGGCTAAAAGACACTGTACGCACTTTTCGCGCCGTGCCATTTGCCCGCAGCACGCAGCCGCCTCGGCGTATTTTCACAAACTGACCTGTGAAAATGAGCGTAAAGCATGAATGAGTGTGTAGAAAAAACAAAAATCCGCTTTGTAGGTCATCTCGGATATACTCTTGCCTACCATTGTGGCTTGTCTGCCGGCAATAAGGGCAGGTATGTGCTCTCCCGTTCAGTTACGAGCTTGCGGAGGTGGGTAACGAGATGGTGGTGAGACGCTAGCATGCTTACCAAACCCGCCCGACAAGAGCGGCATCCGTGCCTCCGTCGGAGCGCCAATTGACCGTCCACCACCGACAATAACTGCGTTTTGAATAGAGTTCAAGATGTGCTGGTTGTGACGAGCAATGAACGTGTTTGCGTTGCACAGTCGCGGTAGGACTAGCCGTAGGGTTAGCGCTCACGGACAACGGTTTGGTGCCGCGTCGGAAACGTCGGTAGTACCTGTATTCCGGACAAAATTAGCGCGCGCGCTTTTCCGGTACTTAAAAACGCCGTGCGGGGAGATGAAATTCAAATCTCCGAAAGCTGGGCCTTTGATTGTGCACCGTTTGGTGTCGCTACGGATCCACTGACCTTGGAGAGCTAGGCTCGGGCGGTGGGGAGAGGTGGATGGTGCCAGTAATTCTACGGCCATGTCCAACAGTCTGTCGCTCCATGGAAGGCCATGCCGAAAGCGAAGACGATCGGCGTTGCTCATTCGAGCTACCGACCCATCCCCGTTATGTGGTTCAGTAGTACTTTAATTGTACTTTGGATCTTTTTCATGTCTATAGTGACGGTAGGATACGTTTTAATTTGTATCACTGGTAATAGTTTGGTTTAGTTAGCAGACAACACAAGCTAAAGGATCTAAGGCTGATTCTAGAACATATGAGGCGTGGATATTTAAGACGGGGACTTACCGGCCGAGGGAGAGACCCAGACCGGTACATACCAGATTTACGCCACACCGAGATTATACGAAACCATGTTCCTAAGACAATCTTACTAATTCTCTCGACGTTGTATAACTAGATCTAGAGATTAAGTTATACTATTAGTCAAAGGTTGCCAGCTTAGCCTAACCAAAGTAGCACCTCACACCGTGAAAGATTTTTGTGAACGCTTCGTCTTGTGTCGACGAGCAAAGATTCAACCACACATGGCCACGACTTTTTACCCATTGCATGTTCCACCTAAGTGTGGCGGTTAGCCTCTGAAAGCTAAACGCTAGCACAAATCTGTTCTAGTCTGTCTAGTTCTGTTGTTGCAAGATGGCAAATGATGTTGTCGAGAGGCAAAAGATGTTTCACTACTGTACTTAGGCAGTAGATGTTGTAAGTGAACAAAGGAATTGTTAAAAGGTTCTGTCACCTCCCTCTACTGCACTGGGCTTAAATAGGTTTCAGCCCAGACTAGTTATGCCTGCAAGCTTCGCTTACGTGTCAGGCGTTGGTGCTGCTCAACCGTCGTCATCTGTCCTCGAGACACGGCCTGCCTAGCATTGGATTTCACGACGCGGCTCCTTCTGCATTGAAGAGCTCGTTCTGGCGCGTCATCTTGCTAGTTAGATTAATTATGCATATCTGTACGTACCGGGAGGTACTGGTCGTACTCTAGCATCAGCACCCTTAATATTGCAGTAGCGACGTACCCACGAGTATACGTCCATCCTGTGGAAAAGCACGAATTGGTATCCGTAACGAGTACCTGTACAATGTCGTGCAATGTACTGTTGCAGGACTGTACTCGTCACATAAGCCGTGGCACACAGTTAGTCTTGACTACTTGACACACTTGCATGTGGGCAATGGCTTTGATAGTGTGTTGATAATTGTCACAACCAGCCTCTCAGTGGCTGGTTGCTAGTCAAAATCTCTCATGGGAAGCGTTCAATGAGTGAAAAGTGCATTTAGTTCTGTAAGCAAACTACAGTGGAGCAGTCGCTATGCGGGGATTGAAGGAAAGAAGTTACAATGTGGAATATCCTGTCACCGCCCTCCATTGTCCTAGACTATTTATAGTCTAGCGAAGCTCGCCTTCGGTCTCGTCACGCAGTGGAAAAGTCGCTATGCGGGGATTGAAGGAAAGAAGTTACAATGTGGAATATCCTGTCACCGCCCTCCATTGTCCTAGACTATTTATAGTCTAGCGAAGCTCGCCTTCGGTCTCGTCACGCGTCGCGCTTCCTCAGGCAGGTGTCGACGTGTCGACGCCCGTAGTCTTTCGTAGGCCAGGTTGCGTTACCGATTGGCCTCGTGCCTAGCGTCTTGACGCATGGGAGAACTCACTGTGCGTACTGTACATACCGGGAGGTACATATACGTACAGTACTGCGGACAGTGTCCTCGAGCTTCACAATGGCAAGTGTAACTGCTAGTACACTACATCCGTGGAAGGTACGGTATAAATATCGTAGCGAGTACTTGTACTAGTCCTGTAACGTACTGTCACATGACAGTACTCGCCACATAATGGTCGATCATATGACTCGAAGAGCCCATTTCTTGCCGTGTACAACGAGCGTTACAGCCGAAGAAACCGCTACTTTGTTTTTACAAGGAGTCTACCGATTGCATGGAATGCCCCGTGTGATGGTTATTGATCACGACCCGAAATTCGATAGTGGCTTCTGGGAAATACTCTGCCGCCGCCTTGGAATGCGTCTGAATTTGTCTCCCCGTCGATACCCGGAGATAGCCGGACTAACGGAGCGCGTCAACAACACGTTTCAGCATCTTCTTCCTTGCTACGACGGAACTAATTGGACATACATGTTGCCTCAAGTGGAATTTGCGTACAACGCTTTTCGTGCGCTCGGAATCGAGCACACCCCTTTCGAGGCTAGTTTTTGGTTCTCTTATGAGGAGCCCCCAGATTTGTTGTTCAGGATGCAATCTTCTATTTCGGTTTCGCAAGACGCAGTAGAGCGGTTACTATTATTACATTAAGTACATGCTCTAGTACTCTCGGTGTACTGACAGCCCCACACCTCGTCAGAGGAGACATCGAATCTCAAGGCAAGGCTTCAGTTGTTATAAGGAATCTCTTCTTACGTGGACAAACAAACATGAAACTGAAAGACAAACATGTTGGACCTTTAACAATGGAGGAGCAGATTGGCAAACACAGTAAGAGATTAAAGCTTCAAGCGTACACCACAAAAGGTACCGGTAACTCCGCATTCACCTCACGACTCGAATCTCACCTCCATCCCCTCCATCCCCCCATCCCTACCTTCCCACGCAACGGAGGCTGCCTCGACCACTGGCTCACCACGCCCCCATCTCCTCTCGTCCTTCAACCGTCCTCTTACTCGGTCTTCCTCCCCCCCTCAGACTTCACTGACTTCTATGCAATCCGCCTCGTCATTCCTGCCCCTTTCTCTCTCATGCCCCCCCCCCCCCCCCCCACCCCATACCCACCCCCACACACACCACACCACACGCAAGCTCAACTTTAGACTTCCCCTCACACCCGACCACATGCAAACATACCAAACCAGCACACCCGGCCTACTCAACCAAACGGCCACCCTCCACACATCAATATACTTAACACCCCACACTCCTCGGCCTCCCCCGACACCCTTGACACCCTCGCCTCGCAATTCACTACACTCCTCTCTCACCACATGGACCACGTTGACGCCATATGGCCTCTCCGCCCCGCCAAAAAACCCCGTCCATTCCAGGAATCCCTCGACCCTACTTAGCTTATCAAAAAAACACGCAAACACATTCTAAAACTCCGCAGATGTAGTTCGAACAACGGCCCCCTCCCCCTCGCCCAAGCCCTCTTAAAAAAGACCGAATATCTCACCCCTGACGCCATCAAACAACAGTGCCAGGCACGCATACGCCAACTACTACGCGCCACCACAACGGATAAATTAAGAAGATTAAAAACGCGCGCCAACATGGCCTACGGCGCCTGTCCGAAATCCTCCCATCGCCGCTTGAAAATCAAAAGCGGACTTCTCCTCCCCCCCCCCCCCCCCCCCCCCCCCCCCCCAGCGCGACTTCGACCTCTCCCACCGACGTCCTAGCGGCGGTACACTCACACTTCGACGCCGAACTCAGCCGCGCCACCCCGCCCGTCCTACCCATCCCCCCATGGGAACTCTTGGATAACCCCGACAACTTCACCATCGAGCCCCGCGGGGACCCCTCCCTCACCCTTGCCGTCATGATAACCCACGACATCTTCGATAAAACCATTCACTCGCTCGGCACGGGCAAAGCCCCCGGCCCCGACGGTATCCCTAACGAAATCATAAAATTCCTACCCCCGGCTCCGCCCTCTTTTCTCTCCTCTCCCTCCTCGCCGACAAGCCCTACACCCTTCCTAATAGGTGCCATAGCACAACATGCTGCTACATAAAAGAGGTTACCCCACCTTCCTCGGCAACTACCGCCCTATCGCCCTCAGAAATAACCTCCTTAAGCTTTGGACCGTACAAATAAAAAATGCAGGCTCGAAACACTCCGAAACCCACGGCATTCTCAGCGACCAACAAGACGGATTCCGACAACACCGCAGCATCCACGACGCACTATCATCCATTATCATGACGATTGAGGACGCAAAACTTCACAAAAAGACATCTACGCCATGTACGCGGACTTCAAGGGCGCCTTTAATGCAGCAGACCACCGCATCATGCTCAAACACATGCGACAACTCGGTATGCCCTCCACCTTTGTCGACACATACGAACACCTCTACGGGGTCTCATGCACCGACTTCATTACCCCATATGGCCCCACCCCCTCCATCAACATAAATCGGGGAGCCCTGCAGGGGGACACTCTCTCCCCATTTCTATTCACCCTCTTCCTTGAACCCTTCCTCCGTTGGCTCACGGTGGGCTGCCGGGGATCTCGTCCAGGCCCCCCCGCCACTAACGTCGACCCCACATAACCCACAGCCACCTACCCCGGACACGGCTTCGCCGACGACCTCAGCCTCGCCACGGGCTCGACCCCCAACATAACCATCCAACTCCGGGAAACTCTCCCTCTTCAGCGCCTACACATGTATGACCGTCACCATCCGAAAATGCTGCATCACCGGCGCCCTTTGGCGCTCAAGCAGCGCCCTCTCCCTTGCCAACATCACCGTGCTCGCTTCCCGACTTCAATCACAATTCATCACCATCAAGTCAGCCCCTGCCCCCATACCTTCCATAGGCAGAGCGTGGATTCGACAGTTTTTTGGCATTTCGAGTCCTTCGAATATATTTTTTTCATACCCGACATGTCCCAAACCTACAATTCTCGAAGGTGAAACGAAATGAATTGAAAACTTTTTCCACTGTAGGTGAGATGAGTGAAAATTTTAACGCGTCTATCCCGGTCCATTGAGATTCTGTGAGTGACAAATACCCACTTGAATTAAAACCTCCCGCCCACAATCTCGAATGAATATGAGTCGTACAATCGACTCAGCCGAGTTGCGGCCGAATTTCCGAGTTAGAGTGCATAGTGAGACACTCTGCACGGCTGTGACACGCAGACACGAATGCATGATGAGATACCAAGTGTGACACTATGTACAAGAATAAAATCAATTACAGTCTGATGATTCTGATTTTACTAAATCCAATTCTATCCCATACAACTTGGCAAAACCCTCCGTCGCACATTGCCCGTATTTCGTGTGTTGATAGGTGTGCTTAGGGGGCACACCACCCTCGGGCACTGTGCTTCATCACCGGGAATTTATAAAGTCATGATGCGAAAATGTTTGCAATCTTCATATGTTTTAATGTGAAAGTGGTTTTTGAAATCTACATGGCAAGTGTAGATTTCAATCACCGCTTTCACATAAAAGCATGCATATTGCAAAGTGCATGCATTCTATAGACAAAACGGAATATTACAAATTTGTTACACTTAACTAGCTCCGCTCCGCTGATATATTACGTTAGAAAAACATTTATGTCCGCTCCCCTAAATCACTCCGCTCAAGAAATTTAACACCTTCACAATGTCCTTGTCTCCCTGCGAATTTTAAATACAGAAAGCAAGTTATTAGTCCTCGTAACATATAAAGACAGCATGATTAGAGCGAAGCCATTGTGTTTCTCACCTTAGTTATTCATGGAAACCATTAACCATCATTGCATTATTAAGAGTTGACCATGGCGAACCTTCCTTGAAGTCGTCGTACATCCTCCCAACACTATTATGACCACCCCCGTTGCATGTCCACCCCCGTTGCACTATTATGACCACCCCCGCTGAAGGGATACCCCTTCTCTCACCTTGGCCAGGTACGACAAGTCGAATTCTCCAGACGCCATGCCCAGCTCGCAACGGCTAGCCCCTTCCACACATTGCCTTTCCACACACAGACACACACACGCAATTATTTAAATACAAAATGTGCACATATCTTCACACAGCCCGTCAAACACACCAGCACGAACAAAAACAAATACGTACTCTCTCTCTCTCTCTCTCTCTCTCTCTCTCTCTCTCTCTCTCTCTCTCTCTCTCTATCTCTCTCTCTCTCTCTCTCTCTCTCTCTCTCTCTCTCTCTCTCTCTCTCTGTCTCTCTCTCTCTCTCTCTCTCTCTCTCTCTCTCTCTCTCTCTCTCTCTCTCTCTCTCTCTCTCTCTCTGTCTCTCTGTCTCTCTCTCTCTCTCTCTCTCTCTCTCTCTCTCTCTCTCTCTCTCTCTCTCTCTCTCTCTCTCTCTCTTTGTTCCACTCCTCTCAGTCAACACAATCTAGAAGTCGCAAATATTTTTAGAAGTACGATACAAAAAGTCAAACACTGTTTGAATACAGTCCATCACATACGCAACACACAATTATTCATACACACAATATGAACATATTTCCACACAACCGGATACACACATGAGCACGCAAAGACGCGCATAATCTCTCTTACTTTTTGTGTCTCTCACACACACGCCTCTCAATCAGAGGATTTTCACTCGATGTGACAGACAGATAGACAGACACACAATTGACCAACAGAACGTAACATTTTCACACACATCTGCACACACACGCACACGAAGTCAGAAGTATTTTTTGCCAAATACATTAAGATACCTCCGTCTTTAGAAGCCCTACATCGAACGGGACGAAACCTAATACTCTTTGATCAAATACCCAAAACAATGTCTCAGTGCATCTGCAAAATCGGGCGGTAATTCACAAAATATTATTGTGTACATGCGGCGGCTGCCAGAAGCAATCAAGTTTCCGGCACTACACTTTCGATAGGAAGCCATGAGGGGGGACGTACCGGTATAACTTGTTTGTAAAGACACTTCCTACGGTGTCGTTGTTAGTTGCTGCCTCGGCGAGGCCGTGAAGACAGTGCGGTCGGTCATCCGGCTAGTCGCCGTTGTTTCCAACGAGGCGGAGAGGGTGGGGGCGCAAGCTGTCGCGTAGAGGGATGCCTTCGATGTCAGTCGTTGACACGTCACAACTGCCTTATTGGGAACAGTTTGAATATGGCCCAGTACAATCGTTGGGCGCTGTGACGGCGAAGGGTGGGGCGGCGCCAGACCCCTCCTTTTCCGCCCCGGCCGCTACTATGACGTTTGCAGCATTGCGGGCCGCCATTTCTGCACAATCACATTGTTCTCACCCCGCGTTGTTTTGAAACAATCGCAACCCGCGACTACAAATGTTTCCCTGTAGCAACAAATCATACACGTAACTTTATACCTCATGGCCGTCTTTTAAGTGGAAGTGTAGCAGGGAGTGTTATATCGGAAAAGTGTAGTTCCGGGGGCGATTTCTGTGAGTACTTACCGTCTACTCGCAGCATATCATCATCAAAAGGCATGCCGTCCCCGAAGCAAACCCTCCTCGGATGTCGCCTCAATCCGCGCCCCTCACACGTAGCCGACATAGTTACCAATTGTAGAACTTTGAGTCGACTTGGTGAAAAGTTGGCTGAGAGGTATGACTACCTACACAACGACTGATGGTGGTTGACTGCACTGCGGGACCTTATCGTGTAGAGGTCATATATGGCCTAGGAAAATACATACGGAACATGCCTTGTGAATCACGTTCGGGCACCTTTCGGGATGCATGAGCAGCCTATACATGCGGGAATCGTTGTGATATCGGACATTTGAATTTCGTCCCTACGCGCTTTAACTGCGCAATGACCGCCCAATGCGCCTATTTGTGATGACATGGCAGATTGGCGCGAGCTCCTAAGATTTCCTATCATGTTGCAATTGTACTTTGCCAAGGCAACGCGGAAATAAAGCGTGATAACGTCATGCGATGAATGTACGGACGTGCGGTCCGCAACCTAGTAGCAAGTGCAACAGATCTCGTAGCGGAATAGCGATGCACTATTTTCCCTCATCGTGATCTACTCCGTACATTCCCATTGAAATCATATCGAGGGTGTGGATACGAGGGCTACGTGGATTCGGCGAATTCACTCGAGACAGAGATACTCCGTTTCCATTGGATCGCATGTACGTCAGACAGAATCTTTGACAGCTGTACCCGGGGGAATAGATCCGTATCTCCCTGGTTTGCGAGTTGAAACCCTAAATTATTGCTTACAATGCGAGATGGGTATGTTCTATTATTAAGGAGTGAATAGCTTACAAACCCTTTTAGTTTACCTCTGAGATAAGATAATTTCTCCAAATGAAATGGACATGGGATTCGAAATTACCCCGGTACCATGTACCCGGATCCACGCCCTGTCGATAGGCCCCTCGGACACATACCGAGTCCTGGGGATTGAACTCAACACACCCCTCACCTTCACTAAGCACTGGCACGAACTAAGACGCACAACCGCATCTCTCATCACCGCTCTCTCCACCTCCCCACTAACTCAATCCCGCATACTTCGCGTCATCCGAGGCCTCCTAATCGGCAAGCACTTCACCCTCCAACTCGGCCTCTTCAGCGACTCCCAGCTCGATATCCTCGACGGCCAAATCTGCTGAGCACTCCGCTCCGCCGTCTCCTCGGTGCGTAACCTCCCCCGCACCGCCCTCCACCGCCCTACCTCATAGCTCGGCTACGGCCTCCCCTCCCTCAAAGCTCACGCCGCACTACTCACAGCTTGCCACCTCCATAAAATCATGAACAACCATGGATATAGAGGCCACATGGCCCGAGCACATATTCGAACCATATCCACCACATACTCCCACTGGGCCACTAAATCCATCATGTCAGGCAGCTCCTCCCCACCCATACTCCGACGCCTAGTACGGGCCCAACGCGACGCGGGCACCATGTTCCACAACATACATGCATTCTCCCTCACCAACCCTATTGCCTCCACACTCCGCGCCCACTTCACCAGACAAGACAACACCCTCATGGCTTTACTCAGAGACAAGGCCACACACATCACCGACCCTCACACATACAAACAAGCATAATGCGAATGCTCTCCCCGCAAAACACACGCCTCCCTCCTGGCCTCCTCCCCCGCCTCACCCCCCTCTGGAAAATTTACATAACCACATGGCCACAGGTCCGCCTCCGAGCCACCTCATCTTCCTTCATCCTCAAATTCTGCAAATCCATCTCCACATTCACGGGGATCCACCACCCCACTTCCAGTCCCCACTCGACTTCTCGCCGCCATCCTCACCGAACCCCTCGATACTATCCACAACCGCCTGCCCATCACACACCTCATCCCCAAACAAGCATCCCCCCCCACCACTATCCACCCCTCTTGGACTCTCTTCCTTTCCCCACACCTCCCCCGCTCCCCCCCCACCCTCTCATCCGGCATCCACACCTCCCATACCAAAACCTCCCCATCCACGGCACGCACCACAGTACCACACACATAGACACAGAATACCTCACCCCCTCATACCACCACTACCCCCCCTTAAGGCTAGGGATCAAGTGAATTTTGCCGATGTTGATGGTAATGATATTTTGAAACGTCGATGTTCATAGTATTGATATCTTGGATTGTCGATGTTGATAGGGTTGATAGTTTAGGATGTTGACATCGACTGCAATTTAAGCCAATATTATTGCCGATGTATCATTATTTAGGACGATATGTCGATACATCGGGCTAAGATAATCAATATTTTTCAATTGTTTTGATAATTGATGGCACATCGATTCCCGGCAGTCGCTACCCTGTACCAGAATATTGATTCCAAAAGTGCCCGAACTGACCATATTACATCTCCGCATGTATTGTACGTGTGTTGTCTAAGAGCGCACCGCTCACCATTGCAACTAGCATCATTCCCTTCCGAAAGGAAACAGCACCAAAGTCGACACACTTCCTGTGTTATCAAAACCCTCATAAAGCAATTTAGCGAGTATGTGGATGACGTCGCTGGGACCGGTGGCGACATGGTGACCCCAACGGGAATCGGCTGTTCACTTCAATCACTGTCGCCCACTGCCCGTACCGGTAAGAATGCCACAACTCACTCAACTTACCGCACGGAGTCATGCGTATTGTGATAAACTACCCCAAAAAACCAGCACCAGTGCGCCCGTTTTGGGTTGCCAAGGGCCTAAGCTATGTTTTTACCCGGCTAGTTCTGTGTGTTAACTGCAAATATTCAGGTTTACGGGTTTTTCTCACCGGCGGCAGTATTGTAGAGCCATCGCGGTAACTACCGCCGGACTCGCAATGGCACGTTCACATTTCCAGCGGCCACAACGGAGATGCTCTGAAATTGAAATTGAAATTGAAATTGAAATTGTTTACAACATGTACCGTATGCGCCGGTTTTTCACCAAAAGCCGGATGCGTCGGCTGCTGCCTCTAGGCCCTCCCAACTATGCCATACAGAGGACTTACAAGTCAGGGCTAGACCGTGAACCTCCTATGTCCAGCCTCTCCAAGTGTGGTCGGGGATTTCACTCCTCCCCGGGGAGGGTGTGGTGCGGGTTGAAGGTGGTGTGCAAGAAGGGCTAGAGGAGGTGCATCATGTGGAGGCGCGGCGAGCAGAGGTCGTGCGGGATTTGGTGCGGTAAACGAGGAGGAGATAATGCAGCCATTGGACGGTGTGCGCATGGAGTGTGGAAAGGATGTGAGATGTGTCGAGTCGTGCTTTGGAGATGAGTTTGTCCGGAGGGTCGGTGCGGAGGGTTAGGAGAGAGGTGAGACTTGCGATGGTGGATGAGTGCAGTGTGCCCGTGCGGCTCGTGACAATGGGGAGGATGTCGACTTCGGTACATGACCAGTGGTCGCCGATGGCATTTTGCGAGGGGTGTGTATTTGTCCCTAATCAAGCGGGCTGTATGTGAGAGGTTGTGGTCGGTGCAGTACTTCCACTCCCCTATCTGTATTTTCTTGATATATGAGTATCGGCGGCGGCCGTTGGTGTGACCGACGAAGCGAGGTTCGAGGAGGCGAATGAAGTCGGGTTTGTGCGCCGGGGGACGTAGTGCGGGTGGAAGAATCTCGGGGGGGAGGATAGCGGGGCACGAGGTTAGGGAGTCGGGCGAGAGACCTTCGTCAGCAACAACAAGGCGGGTAGGCATGGAGGTGAGGTGAAGGGGGTAACAGTCGAGAGGGGTGTGGGTGGGGGTGGGGTGGGTGAAAGACTTGATGGGTTTGTTACCGAAGTTTGCAGTGATAGCCTCCAAGCGACCTCCGTTGTGGCGTTCTAGGTAAGATAGTAGGAGTTGTAGCGCGTTGTTGTGTCTGTCATGTCTTAGGCCAGACATGGATGGGCAGTTACCGGCCATGTGGCCGTTGCTGGTGAATTGGCCACACATGGGACATCGCATGGTGGGGTTGTGTGAGAGCATGCGTGTGTTGTGGACGCCCCATATGAATTCTTGCTTGTGGGTGAATTGGGTGTTGGTGAGTGTTGTGAGTTTTTTGTGGAAGGTGAAGTCGGCACCGTCTGCCGCGGCGCGGGCGAGCAGGGCACCGTGTTTGGATGTTTGTGAGAGGGGTGTATGTGTGTGTTTGCAGCTGTGGGTGTGTGCGTCGGTTTTGAGGTTGGTGTATATGTAGGGTATGGATTCCCCTTTAAGCCTCCGCATCGCCCAAAAAAATTAAAGATCAAGCATCAACTGCAATGCATCAAAAAATGATGCATCAAAATTTTAATTCAATTGCTAATTCATGGACGCATTGATTAAATGGGGCAGTAATTCATGGACGCATTGATTAAATGGGGCAGTAATTCATGGACGCATTGATTAAACAGGGCAGTAATTCATGGATGCATTGATTAAATGGGGCAGTAATTCATGGACGCATTGATTAAATGGGGCAGTAATTCATGGACGCATTGATTAAACATGGCACTAATTCATGGATGCATTGATTAAATTCAGCACTAATTCATGGACGCATTGATTAAATGGGGCAGTAATTCATGGACGCATTGATGCAGGTGATGCGGGGCGAATGCATTGATGCATCCTGCGCATCGGTATGTTGGCAAAATATTAATTCTGGGTGGATTTTTTAAATTACATGAGTTTGTCTAGAACATTGAAGTGAGTCAAATATTGTATGGGACGTCCCATACAAGTTTGTTAAAGTTTTGACCAATTTTTGTTCCCTCCCCCTCTTGACAACGGCCGCCTAGACTGGCCCGCCCACGAGTATAACCCTCTCCAGGTTAACCCTTCGAAGACACTTGTTCACGTGAGCTTCAATTGAAATTGAAATTGAAATTGTTTACAACATGTACCGTATGCGCCGGTTTTTCACCAAAAGCCGGATGCGTCGGCTGCTGTCTCTGGGCCCTCCCAACTATGCCATACGGGAGGGTGCAAGTAGAGGCGAAGGTTGTGTGCATTCAGGGTCGTGCGAGGGGGCAATGTGCGGATGCGCGGCGGGAGGTCGTGCGGGACTTGATGCGGTATATGCGTAGGAGGTGATGCAGCCATTGGACAGTATGCGTATGGAGTTGTGCAAGAATGCGAGATGTGTCGAGATGTGCTTTGGAGACGAGTTTATCTGGAGGGTCGGTGCGGGCGGTGAGAAGGGAGGTGAGACTCGTGATGGTGGAGGAGTGCGGTGTACCTGTGCGGCTCATGACTATGGGGAGGATGTCGACCACTGTGCCTGGCCAGTGGTTTCTGATGGCGTTCGCAAGGGGTGTGTATTTGTCACGTATGAGGTCGGCTGTGTGGGAGAGGTTGTTGTCTGTGCAGTACTTCCATTCCCCTATCTGAATCTTTTTTATGGACGCGTAGCGACGGCGACCGTTGGAGTGACCAACGAATCGGGGTTCGAGGATGCGGATGAAGTCAGGTTTGTGTGCAGGGGGACGAAGCAGGGGGGGGAGAATCTCAGGGGGGAGGACGGCGGGGCATGAGGTTAGGGAGTCAGGCGAGAGACCTTCGTCAGCAGCAACAAGTCGGGTGGGCATGTGGGTGGGGTGAGGTGGGTGGCAGTCAAGTGGAGTGTGGGCAGGGGTGGGGGAAGCAAACGATTTTATGGGTTTGTTACCGAAGTCTGCGGTGATGGTTTCCCAACGTCCTCCGTTGTGGCGTTCCAGTAGGGAGAGTAGGAGTTGCAGAGCGCTGTTGTGTCGGTCCTGTCTTAGACCAGACATAGAGGGGCAGTTACCGGCCATGTGGCCGTTGCTGGTGAATTGACCACATAGGGGGCAGCGCAGGGTGGGGTTGTGAGTAAGTAGGCGGGTGTTGTGGACGCCCCACATGAATTCTTGTTTGTGTGTGAACTGGATATTTGTGAGGGTTGAGTGTTTTTTGTGGTAAGAAAAATCGGCGCCGTCCTTCGCGGCGCGGGCGAGGAGGGCTCCGTGTTTGGTTGTTTGCGAGAGAGGAGTGTGTGTGTGTTTTGTGCTGTAGGTGTGTGCGTCGGATTTGAGGTTGGTGTATCTGTAGGGTATGGGGTCCCCTAGGGTTTGTGGGAGGAGGGTGTATGGCCATGTCCAGTGGCCTATTGTGACTTCAGAACCTGTGGTGTATAAAGTGTCGGGTGGGTGACCATCCGCGACTTGGTTTGCGAGGGTGTCTGCGAGGTCGTTGCCTAGGGAATGGTTGTGGGCTTTGATTTTGCCGAGGTGTGTACGGATGCCTGCTTCGCAGCGGGTTTTAAGGGTGTGTGTGATAGATGAGAGGGTGTCGCGATGAATGTTGTGGCGGTAAGCGGAAGGGCAGTTTAAGTAGCCTTGTATGAGGCGGAGGGAGCACGCACTGTCTGTGAGGAGGTGGGTGCGGCCAAATTGGAGGCCTACATCTATGCCAGCTAATTCAGCACGATTTATTGTATGGGAGGGAGGGGTAGAGGTCACCAGGATTTTGACTTTGGTGTCCGAGGCGGGGTGGGTAGCTGCTGCTCCGAGGGGGGTCGAGCTGCCTTTTTTCGAGCCGTCTGTGTATACAAAGTCCTGCCAGTTCCAAGCAAGGGTGCCTCTGGTGGGGGGGTACGTTAGATGTACGCGGTCTGGGAGGGGGTATGTGAGGGGGTGAGTTGGGTTTGGGGGGCGGTGGTATATACCTGCTGAGTGGGGTGAGTAGGTGACAATGAGGTGTGGAGGAGGGGGGGTGATGATGGGGTTGGGGAGGTGAGTGTCGTAGATAGATTCGAGAGTGTTGTGAAGTGCGGTCATGGCTGTGGGTGATGGGAGGGTGGAGAGTGCGAGGGGGTTGGCGACGAGGTATATGTCGACCATCCATCGTGTGCCGAATGGGGTGGGGGTGGGGTTGCCAGTGTGTTGGTCGGGGGGTAGGAATGTGTTTGCGTCATTGGGGAGGGTGTAAAGGTGGTGGGTGTATGGGGAGTTGATGTATTTGGAGTGGCGATAGGGTGTGTGTTCCCATCGGGGGAGGATGAGGATGGTTGCGCTGGGTGTGTGAGGGGCTGTGAGGTGTGCGCTGGTGATTGCGTGTTCCATGGCTCGTCTCATGCATTCGTGGTCGTATTCGGGGTTGGCTATGTTGGTGCCTTGCCAGGTGTGCGGGGCATTGCTACCGCTGGATGAGAAGACTATATCTTCGGGATAGAGGGAGTGGTATGTGTGGGAGTGAAGGGATTTATTGAGGGGGTCGGAGTAGAGTTCTGTCTGGATGCGGAATGTGTGACGGAGGGCTGTGAGGAGGTCTTCTCTAGTGGCCCATCTATTTCGGGTGGTGGTGGCGGGCGTGGGTGAGTGGATTTCTGAGCGGGAACCTAGACGGGTGAGGAGGTGATAGACCTCCTCTTCGAACGTATGCTGCGAGAGGTCGGGGCGAAAGAGTTGGTAGAGGTGGCGGACGCGGGGGCCGTTAAGGGTAGTGACTGCGCGGCCGTCGGGAGTGCAGAGTATGGTGGTGTCGTGGAGTGATGGGTGTGCGTGGATAGCGAATTTACCGGTAGGGAGCATGTCGAGGTCGGGGTTGATGGGGTCATGGTTGAATGTGATAAGTGGGTGTGACCACGGAGGGGGTCCGGGTTTTGGCAAAATGGGTGTGGTGGAGGGGACATAGCCGGAGTTAAATGCGGTAAGGGCGGTGGGGCCGGAGGGGGTCTCACTGATGGTGTCGTGGAGTTGTAGGCACGGGGCCCACTGCACTTCGTGGAGGCGGGTAAGGTCGTGTCGTTGGCCGCGAGCGCACCACTCGCACTGCCATGTGGTGGGTCCTTGAGCTGGGCGACATTGGGAGTGTATGGCATAGTGCGGGCATGTGCAGCAGGTGGAGGAGGGTTCTGTGTGCAGGGGGTCATGACAGATGGAGCATGTGGTGGGGGAGGGGGAGGGGAGGCATACCGATGTGGGAGTGGAGGAGATGAGGCGGAAGCCGTCGTCGAGTTGTAGCTGAATGTCCCATTCCGTGAGGTGTTCCGGGGCCCATTCGACCATGTACTGCGTTTGGCCGTATTCTGTGTCTTTGTGTTTGGAGATGATGCGTGTTACGTCGCAGGGGGGGTAGTGGTGGTCGGAGGGGGTGAGGTATTCTGTGTCTAAGTGTGTGGTGGGTGCGGTGGGGGTGGAGTGAGTGGTGTGGGAGGTGCAGATGCCGGATTGGAGGGTGGGGGGTGAACGGGGGAGGTGAGGGGAGAGGAGGGGGATCCACGAGGGATGTATAGTGGTGGGGGGGGATGCTTGGTTGGTATTGAGGCTTGTGATGGGGAGGCGGTTGTGTATAGTATCGAGGGGTTCGGTGAGGATTGCTGCGAGGAGGCGGATGGGAACTGAGAGGGGGGTGGTGGACCCCGTGAGTGTGGTGATGGATTTGCATGATTTGAGGATGAAGGAGGATGAGGTGGCTCTGAGGAGGACTTGTGGCCATGTGGTAATGTTGCTTTTCCAGAGGGGGGTGAGGCGGGGTAGGAGGGAGGCGTGTGTTTTGCGGGGGGAGAAATCGCAGTAGGCTTGTTTGTATGTGTGAGGGTCGGTGATGTGTGTGGCTTTGTCCCGGAGTGAGGTGAGGAGGGCGTTGTCTTGAGTGGTGAAGTGGGCACGGATTGTGGAGGCGATAGGGTTGGTGAGGGAGAGTGGGGGAATGTTGTGGAATAGGGTGCCCGCGTCGCGTTGAGCTCGGACTAAGCATTTTAGTGTGGGTGGAGTGTAACAGGTTGACATGATGGATTCTGAGGGCCAGTGGGAATAGGGGAGGCCGTATCCTAGGTCTGATGTGGGGCGGTGAAGGGCGCTGCGGGGGAGGTTACGTACCGAGGAGACGGCGGAGCGGAGAGCGCGGCAGATTTGTCCTTCGAGAGCTTCATCCTCTGCGTTGCAATCACATTTCAAAATTAGTGCGGTGTCAGTAATTTACATCAGTTGGTTGAGCGTAATTGATGTATTGGATGGTCAAAGGGTGGTAAGGATACTGTTGTCATGCTTGGTGGTAATGTGATGTATTTCAAATACACACGATCAGAATTGAATCAGTGTGTGTGTGTGTGCGTGTGTGTGTGTGTGTGTGTGTGTTTATGTGCTTGCGCGAGTGTGTGTGTTTGTGTGTGTGTGTGTGTGTGTGTGTGTGTGTGTGTGTGAGTATGTGTGTGTGTGTGTGAGTATGTGTGTGTGTGTGTGTGTGTGTGTGTGTGTGTGTGTGTGTGTGTGTGTGAGAGTATGTGTGTGTGTGTGTGTGCATGTTGCAAAATATCGACGTCACACAATATACATAACAAAGCTGAACATAAATGTCCTTTCGATCTATCCATCAATAAGGGCGAGTGCATGAGTATCAGCTATTTGTATTATCAGCATGTACATGACTTAAATCCGCACTAAATTGAAAAAACGATTTCTGTGTGGCCTTACCTCGGTGAAGGCTCATCAGCAGTTTCTCATGAAGCACAAAACAATTTTCAACCCAATAGCCCATCACGCTTACCAGTGGGCTGGTTTCTCCCCAAATATCGGCTGCTTTGCAGGGCCCGACACAATATTCCTTCTGATTGAAGGCAATTGAGTCCTGCACAGGATGAGAAATGGTTCAAAAGACAAAAAATGTTCCGGAAACAGATTCATGGCGGGACTAAACAAGTCGCCGTAATAACAGGTAGTGATTTGATAGCCAACGCATGCATATCCTTTATACTATGGCACCCCATGAGTATCGGCCCCCGCTAAGGGTACGTGCAGCGACATATGACATATAAGGTGTGTCCCTTTCGGGTAGAGAAAACGTCCTATTCGACTTCGCTAACCACTTCGTACACATATGGTTAAGTCGGTTGCGATGCTCAGCGAGCTGTGGCTTAATACGAGGTATCGACCTTAGCAACATGCTTGACGCTTGTTAGATTTCCCTCCTATGAAACCAAATACAGAAAAGCAGCACGCAGACATTGTCGATGGGCGCACACGACGCGACAAGACGTATACGGGGACGAGGGTGTAATATTAAACGACACGGAACGTCGGATAGACAGCGAATACATACAATAAGACGATGGAAAGGATTGGCAAAACGCGGAAAAGAACACAAAACGTGGCCGCCCACCGCGATTTTTAAGCGTCGTGAGCTAAGTAGTCAAAACGACGGTACATTAGGTTGGTGGTGTTGCAGGCCAGCAAGTTATGGTGGCAATACTATCACTCTGCGACCCTTGCTCCTTTATCCGTCTAATAATCATTAAGTATAAAATGGGATAAAGCATGTGGAATACGGGCTAGCGTCACCTCTTTTATCTCGCCCGCGTACGCGTTGGCGATGATGGGAGCGCCGGATGGCGACCCGCCGTCGCCGACTGGAGCTTTGGGCTTCGGAAGGGTAGTCAACGGCTGCGGAAGAGCATTGGTAGCAGGATCCCCCGCTGCATCTCAAAATCTTCCATATTTCCGTGCTCGTCCACTTAGAAGTACTAATTCTGCTGGGCTTGTATGGCGGCTTGGCTCGCCGCATCTTGCAGGTGGGGAGCATCCTCGGGTGTACCGTTCCCGGTCGGTAGACCTTCCCTTCTTATTTCGTACTGCGTGACCCCCAAGCGGAAAACCTCAGACAACATAACTTCAAAAACGTAGGAGGCCTTAGCAGCGTGAGCATCGAAGTGGCCGTTAATAGGCCAATAGGGGTGCGCACCATGTCTTCGGGTCCGGTTCGGAGTTTCGCTCACCGCCGTGAAGGCAATTAATGTCGGTGGCGACAATGCCAAAGCACAGTCGCAGCTTTTTCAAACCGCGGTACGACCGGTAGGGACTGTTGGCGGGGGAGGGCGCGGGGTGATAATGGTTTGCACGGACGGTTGTTCATTTGCTTTTATTATGATAAATTTGGCGAGGCTAGTACATTTTGCGGACGAACTTTGGGAGTCGGGGATGACACGCAAACAATCTTGAATCAAATATCATTCAATATCGACCGTCAATTTGAAATTGGCTCACATCGCACGGCGCAAGCACTTGTGTGCAAGACATTTCAGAGTCCACGTTCTCTTATGGATAGGGCGGACGTTACGGCAACGCTTCACGACCACAGATCACGTTTGTCGAGGCAACTCCCATTCCGTATCGTCGATTTTGGCGGTAAACACGTGTCCTAGATGTCGCAATGTGCGTGACAGCTACCCGTACGGCAGGAGTCAATATTTGAAAAATGTCGTCGTCAATTTCATTTCTTCATAGCCGTCTCCGTACCTTGTACATGTACATGGTGTTATTGGAAACAAATGTAGCGTGGCAATACCAGAAAAATATAAAATGCAAGATGCATCGATGCGGGCGGTATGTTCTGTAAATGTACAGGTAATTCGTTGTGCATTGATTATATGTGGCACTAATTCATGGACGCATTGATTATATAGGCCACTAATTCATGGACGCATTGATTATATGGGGCACTAATTCATGGACGCATTGATTATATGGGGCACTAATTCATGGACGCATTGATTATATAGGCCACTAATTCATGGACGCATTGATTATATAGGCCACTAATTCATGGACGCATTGATTAAATGGGGCACTAATTCATGGATGCATTGATTAAATGGGGCACTAATTCGTGGACGCATTGATTAAATTGAGCACTAATTCATGGACGCATTGATGCGGATGATGCGGCAGACGCATCATGATGCAATGAATACATCGATGTTTGATGCGGAGGCTTATTCCCCTTGAATTTGTGGTATGAGGGTGAAAGGCCAGGTCCAGTGTCCTATTGACACGTCCGAGCCTGTGATGTATGTGGTGTCTGGTGGTTGACCATCTGCAACTTTGTTCGCGAGTGCATCAGCGAGGTCGTTGCCGAGTGAGTGGTTGTGTGCTTTAATTTTGCCGAGATGCGTGCTGATGCCGGCGTCGCAGCGGGTTTTGAGGGTGTGTGTGATGGATATGAGTGTTTCTCGGTGGATGTTGTGTCTATAAGCGGAAGGGCAGTTTAAGTATTCTTTTATGAGGCGGAGGGAGCACGCACTGTATGTAAGGAGATGGGTATGGCCGAGTAGGAGGCCTATGTCAATGCCGGCTAGTTCAGCTCGATTGATAGTATGGGAGGGAGGGGTAGAAGTCACCAGTACTTTGACGCGGGTGTCCGAGGCGGGGTGTGTGGCTGCCGCGCCGAGGGGGGAGTTGCTTACTTTTTTTGAGCCGTCTGTGTATACAAAGTCATGCCAGTTGCAAGCAAGAATTCCTCTAGTGGGGGAGTATGTTAGGTGTATGCGTTCATGGAGGGGGTAGGTAAGGGGGTGAGTAGGGTTGGGGGGGGAGATGGTATATGACTGCGGAGTGTGGTGAGTAGGAGGCGGCGAGGTGTGGAGGTGGGATGGTGATGGTGGGGCTTGGGAGGTGTAGGTCGTATATAGACTCGAGGATGTTGTGGAGTGCTGTCATGGCTGTGTGTGAGGGCAGGGTGGAGAGTGCGAGGGGGTTAGCGACGAGGTAGATGTCAACCATCCAGCGCGTGCAGAATGGGGTAGGAGTGGGATGGCTTGTGTGTTGGTCGGGGGGTAGGAAGGTGTTCGCGTCGTTGGGAAGGGTGTATAGGTGATGTGTGTAGGGGGAGTTGATGTATTTGGAGTGGCGGTATGGTGTGTGTTCCCAGCGGGGGAGAATGAGGATGGTAGCGCTGGGGGTGTGTGAGGGTGTGTGGTGTGCGCTAGTGATTGCATGTTCCATTGCGCGGCGCATGCATTCGTGGTCGTATTCGGGGTTGGCGATGTTGGTGCCTTGCCATGTGTGTGGGGCATTACTGCCGCTGGATGAGAAGACTATGTCTTCGAGGTAAAGTGAGTTGTAGGTGTGCGAGTGGAGTGATTTGTTGAGGGGGTCTGAGTAGAGTTATGTCTGGATGTGGAATGTGTGACGGAGAGCCGAGAGGAGGTCCTCTCTTGTGGCCCATCTGTTGCGGGTGGTGGTGGGCGGGTGTGGGTGAGTGGATTTCTGAGCGGGAGCCTAGGCGAGTGAGAAGGTGGTAGACCTCCTCTTCGAACGTATGGTGGGAGAGGTCGGGGCGGAAGAGTTGGTAGAGGTGGCGGACTCGAGGGCCATTAAGGGTGGTGACCCCGCGGCCGTCGGGAGTGCAGAGGACTGTGGTGTCGTGAAGTGATGGGTGTGCGTGGATGGTAAGTTTACCGGTAGGGAGCATGTCGAGGTCGGGGTTGATGGGGTCGTGGTTGAATGTGATTAGGGGGTGTGTCCGTGGAGGGGGTCCGGGTTTTGGTAGAATGGGAGTGGTGGACGGGACAAAGCCGGAGTTAATTGCGGTGAGGGCGGTCGGGCCGGAGGGGTCTCACTGATGGTGTCGTGTAGATGAAGGCAAGGCGCCCACTGGACTTCGTGGAGGCGGGTGAGGTCGTGTCGCTTGCCGCGAGCGCACCAGTCGCATTGCCATGTGGCGGGACCTAGGGCGGGGCGGCATTGGGAATGGACGGCAAAGTGCGGGCATGTGTAGCAGGTGGAGGTGGGTTCTAAGTGCAGAGGGTTGTGACATATGCAGCAATCGGCGGGGGTGGGGGTGGGAAGGCATACCGAGGTGGGGGTGGAAGAGATGAGGCGGAAGCCGTCGTCAAGTTGGAGTTGTATATCCCATTCCGTGAGGTGTTCCGGGGCCCATTCGACCATGTATTGCGTTTGTTTGTATTCTGTGTCTTTGTGTTTGGACATGGTGCGCGTTACGTCGCAGGGGGGGGGTAGTGGTGGTCTGAGGGGGTGAGGTATGTCGTGTTTATGTGCGTGATGGGTGCAGTGGGGGGGTTGTTTTTGGTGCGGGAGGAGTGGGTGTTGGGGGAGAGGGTGGGAGGGGGGCGGGGAAGGTGTGATGTGAGGAGGGGAACCCAGGAGGGGTGTAGAGTGATGGGGGGGGATGCTTGTTTGGGGGTGAGGTTTGTGACGGGGAGGCGGTTGTGGATAGTGTCGGAGGGTTCGGTAAGGATTGCGGCGAGAAGGCGAATTGGGATAGAGACGGAAGCGGTGGACCCCGTGAGTTTGGAGATGGACTGGCAAGATTTGAGGATGAAGGAGGAAGGGGTGGCGCGGAGGAGGACTTGTGACCATTTGGTTATGTGATTTTGCGAGAGGGGGTTAAGACGGGGGAGGAGGGAGGTGTGTGTCTTGCGGGGTGAGAATTCGCAGTATGCTTGCTTGTAAGTGTGAGGGTCTGTGATGTGCGTGGCTCTGTCTCTGAGTGATGCGAGGAGCGCGTCGTCCTGTCGGGTGAAGTGGGTGCGGATTGTGGAGGCAATGGGGTTGGTGAGGGAGAGGGGGAGATGTTGTGAAACAGAGTCCCAGCATCGCGCTGGGCGCGCACTAGGCATGTGAGCGTGGGTGTGGAGAGTCTACCTGACATTATCGATTCAGTGGGCCAGTGGGAGTATGTGGTGGAGATGGTGTGTATGTGGGCTCTGGCCATATGGCCCCTATATCCGGGGGAGTTCAGGACTTTGTGGAGGTAGGAGACAGTGCGTTGTGCGGCATGGGCTTTGAGGGAGGGGAGGCCGTAACCGAGGTCCGAGGTGGGTCGGTGGAGGGCGGTGCGGGGGAGGTTACGTACCAAGGAGACGGCGGAGCGTAGGGCGCGGCATAGTTGACCTTCGAGGGTGTCCAGTTGGGAGTCGCTGAAGAGGCCAAGTTGGAGGGTAAAGTGTTTTCCGAGGAGGAGGCCACGGATGACGCGTATTCTGCGGGACTGGGTTAGTAGGGAGGAGGAGAGGGCGTTGCTGAGGGATGTGGTAATGCGTTTGAGTTCGTGCCAGTGTTTGGTGAAGGTGAGAGTGGTGTTGAGGTCGACCCCTAGGACGCGGTATGTGTCCGAGGGGCCTATGGAGGGGATGGGTGCCGGGGTGGAGTTGATGGTGATGAATTGTGATTGGAGGCGAAATGTGAGGAGGGTGGTGTTGGCAAGGGAGAGGGCGTTGCCTGTACGCCAAAGGGCTCCGGTAATGCAGCATTTTCGGATGTTGACGGTCATACGTGTGTAGGCGCTGAAGAGAGAGAGTTTCCTTAGTTGGATGGCCATGTTTGGGGTCGAGCCCGTGGCGAGGCTGAGGTCGTCGGCGAATCCGTGTCCTAGGTATGTGGCTGTGGGTTCTGTAGGGTCGACGTTAGTGGATGGGGGCCCTGGGCGATAGCCCCGGCTGCCCACAGTGAGCCGGCGGAGGAAGGGTTCGAGGAAGAGGGTGAATAAAAAGGGGGAGAGGGTGTCGCCCTGCAGGGTACCCCGATTAATGTCGATGGAAGGGGTGGGGCCGTATGGGGTAATGTAGTCGGTGGATTATACCCCGTATAGGTGTTCGCATGTGTCTACAAAGGTGGGGGGCATATCGAGTTGGCGCATGTGTTTGAACATGATGCGGTGGTCAACGGCGTTGAAAGCACCCTTGAAGTCCGCGTACATGACGTATATTTCTTTATTGTGGAGTTTCGCGTCCTCCATTGCCATGATGATGGAGGAGAGGGCGTCGTGGATGCTGCGGTGTTTTCGAAAGCCGTCGTGTTGGTCGCTGAGAATGCCGTGGGTTTCGGCGTATTTCGAGCCTGCGTATTTGATTACTGCGGTCCACAGCTTAAGAAGGTTATTCATGAGGGCGATGGGGCGGTAGTTGTCAAGGAGGGTGGGGTCTCCTTTTTGTGTAGTAGGCATGTTGTGCTGTGGCACCATTCAGGGGGTGTGTAGGAGTTGTGGGCGAGGAGGGATAGGAGGGAGAAGAGGGCGGAGCGGGTCTCCGGGGGTAGGAATTTGAGAATTTCGTTGGGGATACCGTCGGGGCCGGGGGCTTTGCCCGTGCCTAGCGAATTGAGGGTCTTATCGAATGTATCGCGGGTAATCATGGCGGCGATGGGGAGGGAGGGGTCTCCGCGGGGTTTGATGGTGTAGTTGTCGGGGATTTCAGGGTGTTCCCAGAGGGGGTACGGGTAGGTCGGGCGGGGTAGCTCGTGTGAGTTCGGTGGTGAAGTGGGAGTGGACCGCCTATAGGACGGCTGAGGGGGAGGATGCTGTGGTTTTATCGGGTTTGGTAATGCGGTGGAGAGTCGGAGTTGCGGTGGTCGCGGGGAGGAGGCCACTTTTAATTTTTAAGCGGCGGTGGGAGGATTTTGGGCTGACGTCGTAGGCAGTATTGGCGCGGGTTTTAATATTTTGAAGTATATCTATGGTGGTTGTTCGTAGTAGAAGGCGTATGCGTGCCTGGCATTGTTGATGGATGTCGGTAGGGGAGAGATAGTCGGAAGTGTGCAGGAGGGTTTGGGCGAGGGGTAGGGGCCACCATTGGTGCTGCATCTGCGCAGTTTGCGAAGAACTTTGCGTGTCTTTCTAGTTAGCCAGGTGAGGTTAATGGACGAGGTAGTGGGGCGGGGTTTCTTCGGGGGTAGGAGGGGCCATATGGTGGCTGCGTGGTCCATATGTTGGGAGAGTAGTGCGGTAAATTTCGAGGCGAGGGTGTCGAGGGCATCGGGAGAGGCCGTGGAAGGGGGGGTATTGATAATTTCTGCGTGGAGGGAGGCCGTGTGGTTGATAAGGGAGGGTGTGCTAAGTTGATATGATTTAATGTGGTGCGGTTGTAGTGGGAGTTTGAAGGTGAGTTTGCGGGTGGTGTGGTGTGTGTCAAGTGGGTTGTGGGCCGAGGGGGGCGAGCGATTAGAGAGGAGGGGGAAGGAATAACTAGGTGTATCGCCGAGTGGCCGGAAAAGTGTGAGGGTGAGGTAAAAATCGAGCATGCATGCGGGTTGAGGCCGAGGGGGGAGGGAGGAGGGGTGAGCCAGTGGTCAAGGCAGCCTCCGCTACGAGGGAAGGTGGGGAGGGGGGGTGGAGTGGTCGGAGGTGGTATTGAGTAGGGAGGTGAGGGCGGGGTTGCATGTACCTTGTGTGGTGGTCGTTTGGAAGTCGCCACCCCAGAGGACACGGTGAGTCGGGTAGTCGTCCGTTAGGCGGAGGCCCCATGCCGCGACTTCCGCGTATAGGTGGGTTAGTTGGGTGCTGTGGAATTGTGGCATGTAGGCTCCGAGGAGGAGGTAAGGGTCGCCTGAGTGAGGGACGAGTTTTAGTCCTGCGATATGTGGGATGAGGTGGGGGGGTGGGGTAAGGGCAGTGGCAGAGTGGAACGACTCTCTGCGGACCGCGAAGAGAGCGCCTGCGTTGGGTAGGGGCACAGATGAGTAGTAGGGTCGAAAGCTTTTGAGGAGGTATTGGGGATGGGCGATACGCCACCTGGATTTGTGGGTGGCGTGGTCAGTTTCCGTGAGGATGAGGACATCTGGGTTGTGGGTGGTTGCGAGTTGTTCCACGTCCATGATGGATGTGTGGAGGCCTCTGGTGTTTAGCTTGATGAGGTGTAGAGGTTGTGGGAGGTGGTGTGGGAGGATTGGTGAGGGGTGGGGGATGGGGGGGTTGGGGGGATGCTCGGGAGGGCGAGCGTCGCGGCTGGGTGGGGGAATGGGGGAGGTGAGGGAGTAGGGCGGGTTTTGGGGTGCGACGTGGGAACGGTTGCGGGGGAGGGTGTAGTGGTGGGAGGGGGAGGGGGGGAGGGCCAGGGGGGTTGGTGGGGGGGGGGGGTGGGGGGTGTGGAGGCGCGGGAGGGGGGGGCTGATGCGGATGGAGGGTGCTAAGGAGTTGGGGGCGTCCGACATGGAGGGGGGTGGAGCGGAAGACGTGGTGCCACAAAAGGGTGTGGAGGGAGGTAGACTGTGTTCCGGGGGTCGAAAGAAGGGGGTTCGTAAGCATGGTGAGCAGGTGCCGTGAGGATAAAGTATGTGTGAAGGAGGACGTGGGTTCCACAAGACCACGCGCGAGGCGTGTCGTTCAGTCGGAGAGGGTTGATAGGGCGAGGAGTGATGAGTAGGGGGGAGGGAGAAGAGTTCCATGAGGCGAGGAATGATAGGGAGCGAGTGAGTAGGGACGGTGGTGGGGGGTGGTGGAGGGAGTCCACCCAAGTGGCGGAGTTGTGTGTCACGTGAAGGAGACCGAAAAGGGAGTGCTGCCAGGTGAGGACAAGGAGGGAGTTATGTGGTGTGCCCGGGCGCGGGGGTACGCCTCTGTTTGAGAGGTTGGTCCACTGGCTGGGGTATATTTGATGGTTGTGGAAGGTATCTACCTGGGTGTTTGTGATAACAGTGTAGGTGTTGTAAGGATTAGAGTGTAGTTTGGGAAGTGAGGTGGCAATGCAGTAGAGATTGGAGAGGTCCGGGTAGTGTCCCCACTAGAAGGAGAGCACTGCCGAGGAGTCGAGGTGGCCGATAGGGGTGGCGGGGAGGCCATTTTCGAGGTTAAGGTCAAACAGGTAGTTGTGAAGTGTAATGGTGCAAGTGTCGGGTTTGAAGTGTGACGGAAGGGAGGCCGTGAGTGGGTTGGTTACACTGTGAGTACGTATGTCGTGGAAAGGGTGTGGGAGGGAGGTGGGAGGTCGAACCTCCGGGCCTGTTGGCCCGTCTGAGGTGGAGTTAGGGGCGGTGGGTGGCCCTTACGGCCGGGGGGAGGTCGGATGGAGGGATGGGAGGTACATGGGAGGGGAGGTGCTCCTCATCGGTTTCCGCTGTGGCTGGGTCTTCGTCAGGGATGTCTTCTAGTTCGAAGTCCGAGGTAGCGGGGTTTGAGGCAGGCAGAGGGAGGTGGGAGGGTGGTGTGATGGGTGGGGGGTCGGGGGCAGGTGGTCGGAGATGGGGGTGGGTTGTGGGGAAGAGGAGGGTGTGAGATGTGTGTATGTAGGGGGGTCGTGGGGGGGGGGGGGGGGGGTGTGGGGGCGAGTGGTGGGTCTTCCTGCGGGTGGGGCGTGTGTGCTTTATGACTCCGGACGGGGGGGCAGGTTTGAGGGCGGTGTCGGTTGGTGTGCGGGCCGTAGGGGAGGAGTCCATGGGGTCCGTGGGGGGAAGGGAGGGGGGGAGGAGGTGGAGGGGGGGTGGTGTCGTGTTGGGGGTGGAGTCTGTGTGTTGGGGGGAGGGAGGAGGTGGGGGGTCAAGCCATGGGGTTGGGTGGGAGGAGGCTGTGGCAGGTTGTGTGAGGGGGGTGGAGGAGGAATCCATGTGGTCAAGTGAGGCCTCGAAGATAGTGGGAAGGGAGGGGTGGGGAGGAGGGGTGGAATTTGGAAGAGTGAGAGGGTCAGTAGGCTGTGTGTGGGATGGGTTAGGAGGTGGGGCGGGGGAGGGGGAGCGACGTTTTTTGGAGGGGCGCTGGTTTTGGGTGTGAGAAAGGGGGGGGGAATATGAGGGGGCGAGTTGGATGTCGGGGAGAGAGTCGAGGTTGAGGGGGGCATCGTCAGTGGTGTCCAGCAGGGAGCCGTTCGCGGGTTCGTGTTGCCAGGCCTCGTAGGTGTTGGTCGTCTGTAGGTGGCATGTCCATTCGAGGAGGAGAGAGGGGGGGTTGCGAAGGAGGGATTTGTGTTTTGTGAGGGTGAGCTGAGGGGGTGAAGGGGAGGTGGTGAAGACGGGGTCCGTGATGCGGGACCTACCGAAGGTGGAGTAGTGGTGGTGTGTGATGTATAGAGAGCATGTGGTGTGGGTGGGAGTGCCGCGGTGTATGTAGGTGTGGGGAAGGGGAATGGTGGCGGTGCCGTTGGTGGAAATGAGGATGCAATACATGGTGTTGGTGAGGGAGATTTGGATGGTGGTGGCGATGTGGGGGGAGGGGGAGGGGTGGGAGCGGAAGTATGAGTCGTCGGGAAACTTTTTGAGGGGGGTTTGGTGTAAGATGTCGAAGGTGGAGGGTGAGGGTCGGTGGGAGTGGGTGTGGGAGTGTGCGTATTCTGAAGTTGTTTGGTAGAGGAGGGTGGATAGCCAGTGTGAGAGAGGGATGGAGCCGTTAGACATGGGGCTGGGGAGGGGGAGGGGGTGGGGGGATTGGATGAGGACTGTGGTGAGGCAGGTGTCAGCCCATGAGGTGCCAGGAACATGGCCTGTGAGAGGGGGGGGTGTGATGGTGATTGTGTAGTTTTGAGGGGTGGGGGGTACGGTGTGAATAGCATTTTGAAGTGTGGCGTGAAAATGTACATGGCCTGATTGTGAAAGAACTGGGTTATGGGATGGGGGGAGTATATGCATCCAAAAGGAGGGAGGGTCGTTCTCTGGATTGGTTCGCGTGTAGGTTGGAGGGCGTCAGCGATCTGGAGCAGAAGTTGGGCGGGTTCCGGGAGGTCTTCCATTCGGGGGGTCGGAGTGTTGGCGCTGGCGTTCCAGGTGTCGGTGAGTTCCGTGGCGAGGCGATCGAGTAGGAGGGCTTGTATCAGGGGAACGACGTCTGGGCCGGAGATATAAGTGAACAGGGGGGAGCTAAGTTTCACGCGGCGGCCTGAAATTGCAGGGACGGAGACTGCTCGGATTATCTGAATTTCTTGCTGTCTCAGTGTGGTCATAAGTTGGGGGTTCGAGGCGGCGATGGGCGGTGTGGGACCTCCCGACGGGAGTTCACGCTGGCGTGAAGCGAGCTGGTAAAAAAGGCCAACCGCTATGCATGAGGTGGGTATGTCCAGTCGGACTTCCTGGTGTCCATGTGAGAGTGCGACGGGTAGGGGAGTGAGGTCGAGTTGTTGAGGCATGGCAGGGTGTGGAGTGAGGGTGACGGAGGCTGTCCAGCGAGCACGATGAGCGAGTTCCCGACCGATTATATTTCTCGCGCGGGCCGGGATATCGGTTAAGGTGTGAACTTTTTCGAGGAGCTAGCGTCGAGCAAGAGAACATGCGGATATGAGCATGAGCGAAGAGGACGGTGTGTCCGGGAGGAACACACCGTGGAGCCAGAAGCTGGTTGTGTCGGGGGGGGCGGTGGATACCTGGCATTTTAGGAGGTAGGAGTCGATCAGGCGAGCAGAAAGGTCAACGGCCCTTCCGAGGTCGGGAAAAGTCGTCGCAGCTGTGAGCACAAGTGGAGTGTGAAGCCATGTGCCCGGCGTGGGTTCCATGGGCGTGCCCCGTCCGTGATCTGCAGTTGCGAGCTGTGGGGCCGTGAGGAAGGGTGCGAGTGGGTGACCCACAAGGCGGTTTCTTGGGCCGATGTGGTCGTCCGCGAAGAGGGGTGTAGGGCGGTCCTTCAGGAGGACCTGTTTGTAAGAGTCCGGGAGGTTAGAAGGTAGTGACATGGTGGTCGTCAGGTGGGAGTCGATGTGAGTGTTTCCGGTGTTGTTGACGTGGGGAAAGAGTGGGTTGAAAGTGGTCAGCGTGTGTTGGCGGCACACGACCAGGCCTGATGGGACATGGGTTTGTTTTTCGCGGGCGTCGGATGTGGACGTCCGGACACTCGGAGGGGCGCGCGATAGTGCGCCGGCTCCGTGGGAGGGTGGATTTTGTAATCTATTTGATACGTACGAGTGTCGTAGTATTTGACGGAGTACTCGGAGTGTTCGTGATGTGGGCGGCGCAGATTCCGGCATGTGAACCGAATTCAAATTTGTGAAAGCTGCGCCTTGGAGTGTGTACCGTCTGATGTGCCTACGGATCCACTGACCTGGGTGAGCTAGGCTCGGGTGGGGAGAGGTGATCGGTGCCCGTCGTCCGACGGGCCCTGTGGTCACCAGTCTATCGCTCATAGGGAGGCCAAGCCCGGAGCGAAGACGGTCGGCGTTGCTCATCCGAGCTACCGACCCATCCCCTATATTTTTTTACGTCTGTAGTACTTTAGTAGTACTTTGGATCTTTTTACTGTCTTTAGTGACGGTAGGATACGTTGGAGATGCTCTACTCTTCTACCTAACCTGAAAGGCAAGCGTCGCACGCAATTCATTGGTGCTAGTAAGGACGGGGGTTGGGGTGTGGCAAGTAGAGGCGAGGGTTGTGTGCATTCAGGGGCGTGCGTGGAGGCAATGTGCGGATGTGCGGCGGGAGGTCGTGCGGGACTTGATGCGGTATATGCGTAGGAGGTGATGCAGCCATTGGACAGTATGCGTATGGAGGTGTGCAAGAATGCGAGATGTGTCGAGTCGTGCTTTGGAGACGAGTTTATCCGGAGGGTCGGTGCGGGTGGTGAGAAGGGAGGTGAGACTCGTGATGGTGGAGGAGTGCGGTGTACCTGTGCGGCTCATGACGATGGGGAGGATGTCGACCACTGTGCCTGGCCAGTGGTTTCTGATGGCGTTCGCAAGGGGTGTGTATTTGGCACGTATGAGGTCGGCTGTGTGAGAGAGGTTGTTGTCTGTGCAGTATTTCCATTCTCCTATCTGAATCTTTTTTATGGATGCGTAACGTCGGCGACCGTTGGAGTGACCAACGAATCTGGGTTCGAGGATGCGGATGAAGTCAGGTTTGTGTGCAGGGGGACGAAGTAGGGGGGGGAGAATCTCAGGGGGGAGGACGGCGGGGCATGAGGTTAGGGAGTCATGCGAGAGACCTTCGTCAGCAGCAACAAGGCGGGTGGGCATGTGGGTGGGGTGAGGTGGGTGGCAGTCAAGTGGGGTGTGGGCAGGGGTGGGGGAATCAAACGATTTTATGGGTTTGTTACCGAAGTCTGCGGTGATGGTTTCCCAGCGTCCTCCGTTGTGGCGTTCCAGTAGGGAGAGTAGGAGTTGCAACGCGCTGTTGTGTCGGTCCTGTCTTAGACCAGACATAGAGGGGCAGTTACCGGCCATATGGCCGTTGCTAGTGAATTGGCCACAGAGGGGGCAGCGCAGGGTGGGGTTGTAAGTAAGTAGGCGGGTGTTATGGACGCCCCACATGAATTCTTGTTTGTGTGTGAACTGGATATTTGTGAGGGTTGAGTGTTTTTTGTGGTAAGAGAAGTCGGCGCCGTCCTTCGCGGCGCGGGCGAGGAGGGCTCCGTGTTTGGTTGTTTGCGAGAGAGGAGTGTGTGTGTGTTTTGTGCTGAAGTTGTGTGCGTCGGACTTGAGGTTGGTGTATCGGTAGGGTCTGGGTTCCCCTAGGGTTTGTGGGATGAGGGTGTATGGCCATGTCCAGTGGCCTATCGTGACTTCTGAACCTATGGTGTATGTAGTATCGGGTGGGTGACCATCTGCGACTAGGTTGGCGAGGGTGTCTGCGAGGTCGTTGCCGATGGAATGGTTGTGGGCTTTGATTTTGCCGAGGTGTGTACGGATGCCTGCTTCGCATCGGGTTTTGAGGGTGTGTGTGATAGAGAATAGGGTGTCGCGGTGAATGTTGTGTCGGTAAGCGGAAGGGCAGTTTAAGTAACCTTGTATGAGGCGGAGGGAGCACGCACTGTCTGTGAGGAGGTGGGTGTAGCCAAGTTGGAGGCCTATATCTATGCCAGCTAATTCAGCACGATTTATTGTATGTGAGGGAGGGGTAGAGGTCACCAGGATTTTGATTTTGGTGTCCGAGGCGGGGTGGGTAGCTGCTGCTCCGAGGGGGGTCGAGCTGCCTTTTTTCGAGCCGTCTGTGTATACAAAGTCCTGCCAGTTCCAAGCAGGGGTGCCTCTGGTGGGGGGGTACGTTAGATGCACGCGGTCCGGGAGGGGGTATGTGAGGGGGTGAGTTGGGTTTGGGGGGCGGTGGTATATACCTGCTGAATGGGGTGAGTAGGTGTCAAAGAGGTGTGGGGGAGGGGGGGTGATGATGGGGTTGGGGAGGTGAGTGTCGTAGATAGATTCGAGAGTGTTGTGAAGTGCGGTCATAGCTGTGGGTGATGGGAGGGTGGAGAGTGCGAGGGGGTTAGCGACGAGGTATATGTCGACCATCCATCGTGTGCCGAACGGGGTGGGGGTGGGGTTGCCGGTGTGTTGGTCGGGGGGTAGGAATGTGTTTGCGTCATTGGGGAGGGTGTAGAGGTGGTGGGTGTATGGGGAGTTGATGTATTTGGAGTGGCGGTAGGGTGTGTGTTCCCATCGGGGGAGAATGAGTATGGTTGCGCTGGGTGTGTGAGGGGCTGTGAGGTGTGCGCTGGTGATAGCGTGTTCCATGGCTCGTCTCATGCATTCGTGGTCGTATTCGGGGTTGGCTATGTTGGTGCCTTGCCAGGTGTGCGGGGCATTGCTGCCGCTGGATGAGAAGACTATATCTTCGGGATATAGGGAGTGGTATGTGTGGGAGTGAAGGGATTTATTGAGGGGGTCGGAGTAGAGTTCTGTCTGGATG